>CAIGRH010164554.1:0-14141 GCA_903798295.1 Fraxinus nigra | reverse complement strand
TTCCATGAAATCTAATACCCATTATTAGTCAAAATTCATCTTTACTGGATCACTTTAATTGACTAATTTTCTTTAAATAATACCACCACACATTTAATATATTACGTGTGGCCCCATATATGTTAGAATTCTCAACAATCTCCCACTGGGCCATACATGTAATCTTTCAAATGTGCACAACCTTATGATCCACTAAAGATGAATTTTGACTAATGGGTATTATATTTCATGGAATTAAAGTGTAGATACCGGAAGTTTGTTTAAATTGATGAGGGTCGATTTGAAACAAATGAAAGATAATTAATAGTCATTATCTTATGAATATATGGGGTCATGGTCCCTATTTGATTGCATTTTTCAAGAATTTTTGCATCCCCATCAACAGAGATCGAAATTGAAGCGTAAATCACAAATCAAATTGGAAGATCATGATCCATCCAGGCAAAGAATCAGATTACAGTAGATATAGGTATGTTTTATGTTTCTGTTANACTAATGGGTATTATATTTCATGGAATTAAAGTGTAGATACCGGAAGTTTGTTTAAATTGATGAGGGTCGATTTGAAACAAATGAAAGATAATTAATAGTCATTATCTTATGAATATATGGGGTCATGGTCCCTATTTGATTGCATTTTTCAAGAATTTTTGCATCCCCATCAACAGAGATCGAAATTGAAGCGTAAATCACAAATCAAATTGGAAGATCATGATCCATCCAGGCAAAGAATCAGATTACAGTAGATATAGGTATGTTTTATGTTTCTGTTAATTTTTCAGATTTCAATATGGAGTATGGATCTAGGGATTTTTATATAGAAAAGGATTTGAATAAAGTATACGGATTGATAATCAAACTCGGACGAAGAGGACAGGACAGACGATAATCAAGTAACCTAATTCACTACTAACCTTCAGTCTGGATCTGATATGATGTAATTGTTCCCCGGAGGTTCCTACTCACTGAATAGTAACATAACTGGAACAAGCAACATACATTCAGAATGCAAAGTATTGAAAAGAAATCTGGAAGCTACATAAGAAAAGAATGTCACACTCCTTGCAATGAAAGAGTTCATTGAGGAAGAGATGATTGTTATTACTACCGAAAAAGAGGTCGTATCCAAAGTACTAAATGAAAAAGAAAATCGAATCTTGGAGCTCTTGGTTGAACTAGACCACACCAAGGAAAGAATTAGATAGTTTCACCATCAAATTCACCTGCCTAAATGAATTTCTTAGTTATGGAAGAATAAAAACCATCAAAGAGAGCTTTGGCTACGAAAGAAAAGGCAAAGAGAAAGAATCTTGCTAGTTAAAGTTCGTTAAAGTAGCTGGGTATGATAAACTGCTAGGTGAGATGCCTAAAGTAATAACTGAAGTACCATATAGAATCTTTGCCATCAAGATAGTATCAATGGTAGACTTTTCATCACAGACATGGACTCCCTATAAAAGGTTAAGTTGGATCATACCATTAGGCAATCAACTAAAACTTTAAGCTCATAATCAGATAGGTAAATCACACCACACCGTCGATGTAATTTCTGTGGTTAGTGATGACACATTTTCACCTCAATGTGAATTTATCTCACAAGAAATAACACAATGAGATTTAACTTTATCTAGCACTTTATAGTAAAATACTAGAGTAATGTTATTCATCCCCAGTGTGTTTACAAACACAGTCTAGGTGGTTCTAAATTGATAGGTTAAATGAAAGGTGAAATTAAATGACTTATTTAATTTCACCTGTTATTTAATATCACATTAACACCACCTAGACTATGTTTGTAACCTCAGCGAGGATGAATAGCATTACTCAAAATACTAATGCTAGAATAAGGCAAGTTTGGGTAAGAAAAAGCGATCTTAGTTGCTATGTGGTTCATATAGCTTATAAGTCTATTGTACGTAACTCGTGGTATTTGAAAGCGGCTGTTCCAGACACATGACTGGTAATCGTTCAATGCTAACAAATTTTAGAAGTTGTGCAGGTGGACTTGTTACTTTTGGGATAGTGCCCAAAGTAAAATTGAGAGTGTTGGCTATATTAAAAATTAATTTTTTAAGCACATTACGAAATTCTTGTTTGGTAATGCATAGGGCTGCTAGAATTTGGAGCGTTACAGTTTGGTATCAAAACAAATGTCTACATTCTTGTTGATTTTTCAAATTCCGGTTTAAAAATAAATGTGTATTTAGTCCTTTTCTGAAAATACATTGTTTGAGTTTCCTTGATTTACGTATTTGTAAAACTGAAAGGCTTCGTTAAAAAGATCTAAACTGTCTAAGGAGATCTTGATATTTAAGCAATCCACTTGTGATCCCTTCCACAACTAGAAGCCTTTTTAGTTGTGCGTTATTCAAATCAATAAGACGAAAAGTGTTGGTAGTGGGCCCCCACTATTGTGAGGGGCCGGTCAGGGTGGTTGTCAACCCCCTCGGTAATAATAGCAAAATTCATTGGTACAATTATGATAAGTGGATTTCCTGTTCTAAAAAATGTGCCTTTTGTTACTAACTTCAAAGCCAATCTGATTAGTGTAGGTCAACTAATGTGATAATAAAATCATGATAATGTTTACTAAAAGCACATGTAAGGTTTTGAAAAAATGATGTTAGTTGTTTACTACGCGGTTCTAGGTCTAGTGATAAATGCCATTTGCTTGAATATGAAGTTTCATATCATATTTCAAAATTGAACTATAGAGATCTTGTTAAACTCACTAAACTTGATGCAGTACGAGAAATTACTAAACTCACAGAAAACGTGAATGTGTGTGTGGATCATATGAGAAATGTGAACAAACTAGAACTGCATATAAACAAGGTCAATTTCTTGCTACCTCTCATTGTCTTGAATTGCTACATATGGACTTGGTGGGACCAATTCAGGTTGAAAGTCTCAGTGGTAAGAGGTATATTTATGTAATTGTTGATGATTTCTCTAAGTTCACTAGGGTAGACTTTTTAATAGAGAGATTTAATGTCTTTGAAAGATTCACATTTTCATATATAAAATTGACCATTGAAACACACTTTGGGGGAACTAAAATTGGAATTAGGAGTGATCATGGTTTTGAAAATACTTGCTTTTCTAGATTTTGTGAAGAGTATGGTATCGTTCATGAGTTTTCTACTTCTAAACTCTTGAACAAAATGGCGTGGTGGAAAGAAAGATTACAAGAGATGGCTAGGGTAATTTGAACAGTAAAAAACTCACTGTTAAATTGTGGGCTGAAGCTATAAAAAACTGCTTCCTACATTCTAAACCGTGTGTCAATAAGAATTGGTACTCTACAAACTCCTTATGAAATCTAGAAAGGTAAGAAACCAATTTTCAAGTACTTTCATACTTTCAGAAGCCAGTTTTATGCGTTAAATGACATGAAACATTTGGAAAAATTTGATCCTAAGAGTGATGAATGAGTGTTCATTGGATATTTAGAAAATAGTCGGGCTTATAGAGTGTATAACATGAGGACTCAAACTATTGTTAAATCCGTAAATGTTAAAATTGATTATACTGATGATTATTCCTTACAGGAAATAGAGATTTAAAACTTGGAGGAACAAGTTGAAACTACCTAGACCACTCAGGAAAACTGCATTGCAAACTCTGAAAATAACCATAACTTCTAGTACCCGGTACTCACAATTTTGAACTAGCCATTACAGATGTTGACAAACCCCAAGAAGATAGTAAACTACATAACGAAAGCCATCCTCCTATTTAGATTCAGAAATCACACTGTCTATTTAAGGTGTTCTCTGATCATAATGATGAAATGGTGACAAGATGAAAACTTGCCACAAAACTAGAGAATGTGAGCTTATACATCATATATTGAACCTAAAAGTGTGATTGAAGCAACAGTGATGAATCATAGGTGTTAGCAAGTGAAATAATGTATGGGAGCTAGTAAACAGGCAATAAATGTGATTGGAACCAAATGGATCCTCAAGAACAAATCAGATGTGCCAAACATTATTAGAAAGATACTATTTCCCTTATGACTTGAACCCATTAGATTTCTATTATCTATTGCATGTTTACTGGGATTCAAAATCTTTCAGATAGACATCAAGAGCACTTTCCTGAATGGAATTTCGAATGAAAAGTCTACATTGAGCAACCAAACGGGTTCATTGACCCATATAGTCTTGACCACGTGTTCAAAGTTAAGAAGGCATTGTATGGACTGAAACTGGCTCCTCGAGTTTGGTATGAAAGACTTACTATGTTCCTACATGAGAAGCGATACAAGAGAGGGGGGAGCAGACAAAACATTATTCATCAGACAACTCATGTTCAGATTGATTGTTGCTCAAATATATGTCAATGACATAGTATTTGGATCCACTTCTAAAACAAAATCCAAGGAGTTCGTTAATCTTATACATGATGAGTTTGAAATGAATGGTATGTAGGTTAAACAGGTTGATGAAGGGATCTTCATCTCACGGTCTAAGTTTGGTGAAAAAATCTGGCCTGGAAAACACCAAGGCAATCGGACTCCAATGGCTACATCGCATCCTATATAGGAATATGATTGATAGTGTGCTATATCTTACCGTGAGCCATCCGACATAGACTTCAGCATTGGAGTGTGTGGAAATATCAAGCAAAACCAAACGAGTCCCACTTGCCAGCTGTTAAACGAGTCATTAGATACGTTCATAACACTTCTGGTTTTTGTTTGTGGTATACTAAAGATTCTAATTTTCATCTTGCAGGATATACATACACTGATTGGTAGAAAACTTGGATGACAGGAAAAGCACATATGGAGGCTGTTTCTACATCAGTAACAATCTTATCTTTTGGTTAAGTAAGAAACAAAACTCCATTTCCTTGTCTATTATATAAACTGACTACATCGCTGCTGATAGTTTCTGTATACAGATACTCTAGATGAAGTAGATGTTCAGCAACTATGTTATTAAACTAGATTTTCTCACCGTGTTCGATGAACTAAGCAAATTGATATTTGACTTCATTTCATTAGAGACTTAGTTGAAAAAATGTTATTGTCCTACAAAACATTCCCCCTGAAGGACAACTAGCTGATTTACTCTCCAAGGATTAGATAATATCAAATTTGAAACTTTATGAAAAGTTAGGGTCATGTGCATGATGCATTAAATCTTGTATTGATTTACATAATTTTTTTTTTGTTTTACTTTGTGTGTTCAGTAAGGTTGCTTGTGCTTTGCATTTATATAAAAAAAACCAAAAGTATGAAAAATACAAGAAATGGGGTATTTTTGCAAATGTCATATGAAGTGGTCCTTCTGATTGGTTGGTTGTTATTGTGATAAAATTGGAATTTTCAATTAGTGTGGTGTTCTCACTTTAACTGTTGCCATCCTTAATAATGAACATAATTCATGAGAAAAGGGTATCCCTATAGCTGTGTGAAAATTAACTCCATGAACTAAACAAGTTGTGAATTTAAAAAAAAATGAAAAGATAACACACAAGCATTCAAATGAATATTGAAAAAATATATTATATGTACATGTGTGTAAGTGTCAATTTTGGTTAGGACTTGGTTTATGATTGATTAGTTTAGATGAACATATCTCACACTCACGTTTTGATTTGATAAATTAATTGAATTAATAGTGGGCAAACACTTGATAGGAATTTTCATGATTATGTTAATAATTTAAAAAAACTTGTGAGACTATTTTGATTGTGAAATTTGCCAAAAATATTTCTAGTTAATTGAATTTTGATAATTTCAATATCTATGTGTGATTGAATGTATGGACTCTTTCGCAGATTTTCAAATCAAGAGTCTAAATCTGGCAGTTAAATCTTGAGTGCATAAATTTGAAATATATTGAGATTCCAAATTTTGGAAATTATTTTTAGTGGAACTTTCCTCAAGTTACAATTAGGGATAATTGAAATTGAGTTTCCTTAAATTGGGACATTAAATATGGAATATCAATTACAAACGGCTATATCCTATGGACGTGGTGGGGTGTAATTGTGCAATAACCACCTTATTTTTGTTTTAAAAAAATAACCCCATCTTGCACGTCCTTAAGTGCAGTTACCAAAATGCAAATGATCAAAATTTGATTATTTTCTTTTAATTCATATGAAGGGTATTATTCACTTGAACTCTCACTCTATCTATCGCATAAATCATACAACTGTACTTGATCTTCTCTATTTGTGAGTCTTATCTAGGCATGGTCAAAACTAAGAGCAACAAGGGAAAACCAGCAAAGAGGAGTCGTTTGTTGCAGTGTCTAAACCCAAACGCCGGAATGGACGACGGAGACGAACGATGGTTCGTGATTGCACTCCAACTGAACCATCTAGTTGATCCGTAAGGAAGAGAGAGATATTGTGTAAGTTATACAAAAAAGACACTCTTGGGTTTGAAAGTGCAGAAGAAAGTACACTGTCGATCACTCTGTGTAGAATACGTCGTCGGAGTGAACCTGTATCATACTCTAGCCGCCAAGTTCAAATACCTGACTCATATTCTGAGTCCTCTGAGGAGAGTGAAGTAATGATAATGAGGGTGATGGTGAAAACAATGTAGAAGAAATAGACCATTATCAAGGGTATGGAGAGAACCAAAAAAAAAATCTTGGTAGGATGGTGTTGCAAAACAAACAACATGAATCGCTCTGATACCACTTGTGTTATTTATGCCTAAAATCTCTGATACCAATTGTTGGGAACACTAGAATCATGTATCACTCGATACCACTTTATATGAAATCAACCACCGAATTGAGATATTGAAGTTAAATGACACAATAATGAAGTATTTGATTACAAGTAAAATAATAATAATAAAAAAAAGACAAGAAAATATAGCATAGGATAGGAGAGTTTATTGCACCACAAATAATGGAGAAGGACAAAGATTATAATAATCCTAAAAGTTAGTAATCACTTTCCCAAATTATAAAATTGTATAGAAGAGTTTAATATTTGTAGAGAACATGTGGGAGATGTTCAAACCCTCATAGTAGAGTTGTTGGTGAAGTAGGATGCAAAAATCGAGTTCAAAACAAATTATAATTCCCAATGGGCTTCCAAAATAGAACTTCAACTTGATATATGATTCTAATAGCATTCCAAACTGAATTCTTCTTGATGTGCACTTCAATTAGAATTCTTCTATTACTTCAACAAGGAATTCACGTCACACCCTAACTCTAACAATCTCCACCTTGACACCAATTCCGCTGCAGTGAACAAAACTCCAAAATATTCTCCACTTGGAGAAGAAAATCTGTGTGCAAGGAATGAACTGTTTCTTCAACAATAACAAAACTGATTTCTCCAACCAACATAAAATACTTTACCTCTTCCAATGAATTCAAACACTATTTTGCATAATTACCTCAAATTCCCAAAAATTCATAATGATTTTAAAATTCACCAAGTTGGGTTGTAACACACCTTAAAGCATAATCAAACCCAAATGCTTTTAAAGAAGACCTCTTACTAGATTGTACACCTTCTACTAGCTGAAAGAATGTTCAACAAAATCAGCATCCACATACCCTTTTCCACTGTGTCCGTCCCTAGAAATTGAATACAATGGAACCGCAAGTGATGGTGGCAAAGCGGCATTATCCATATCTCCCAAACTCCACTGAGCAATATTCTTCAAATCTGACCATTTACGAGCTTTTAAAGGTATTATACCGAACTGAATGCCCACATGGTATTGAACTTGTACTGATTGAATCTTCTAGATTCTACCCAACTCTGCAAGATATATAATTGAGACCTTTTCTATCCATCCAATATAGCTTGGGCCCCTTTACAAACCTTCAAAACTTCACTTCCAACAAAGAACTCATAACCATTTGAATCACGGATAGACAAGGAGATGAGATTATTCTTCAAATCCAGAACATGTCGAACATGGTCAAGTGTTCTAATTGTCCCATTCAATAGCTTCAATATGACCGTACCAATTCTAGCAACCCGAAAAGGTGCATTGTTTCCCATAACCACGACACCTTTGGAAATGGTTTCATATGTAGTAAACAAGTCCTTATCAAGATACATATGAAACTAGGGATGGGCATGGGTTGGGTCGGTTTTTGCCTTAACCCAAACCCAACCCAACATGATCGGTTTGATCAAAATTGTTAACAAACCAACCCGTGCAAAGGTTGAAACCCAACCCAATCAAGTATCGGTCGGGTCGGGTTGGGTTGTGTTGGTCGGTTTGGGACAACTTATCAACTATTTTTTTTGTTTAATGGTCTTTTGCGTACATGCAACAAATCAATTATTATTCCCAACAAGGTGAAAATCATCATTACAGTCGCTAATTCATTAATCCAAAGTATGAAAGACATTGTTGTGAAAGAATTTATCTCTTGGTGAAAAGATTGCACAAATTCAATTTTCTGAACTCATAACAATGAAGAATGCTATGAGTGAAGACACGTTGGGAAAAAGATCATCAGGCATCGTCCAGATACCAAATATTAATTAGGTTGGAGTAATAAAAACCTGAAGTCAACAAAAAGTAAAATGAAATTCACACACAATTGAGTTTCACTCATTCGACAACTATATCAACTGTAAGGGCAATCACGACCCAATGGAAAACCGATTCAGCACACACCAGGATACATAATCCACTAAGAAACCTTATAGTCAAACCGTTCTACACAATATAATTCAGAGGACAACATAAAAATCAAACTTTTTCTAATTCATTCCCACAATTTATTTTTCAAAATCAAATCAAAACCTTGTTCCTTCTCTGACTTTCCCCCGTTCATTCTCTGACTTCCCGACCGTAAATTTACTGGTGGCATCAATGGTTCAGCAAACAAATCTCTGCTTCCACTGTAAGTCCTCTGCACCTGCACATTCATATACATTCTCGACTGATATT
The DNA here is from genome assembly GCA_903798295.1 of Fraxinus nigra. Classification (NCBI taxonomy): domain Eukaryota; kingdom Viridiplantae; phylum Streptophyta; class Magnoliopsida; order Lamiales; family Oleaceae; genus Fraxinus; species Fraxinus nigra. The sequence continues at coordinate 5,236 of CAIGRH010164554.1, read as the reverse complement.
ATTAACATTAACATCTAACAAATCACTGATATTACTAATTTCTAATGAGAGGGTGAGTTTAGGGTATTGATCTTAAAGGCTTTTTTTTAGATTTGGGTCAAGTTGGATCGGGTTTGGGTTGCTAACCCATAACCATACCCAACCCGATCCGACCCGAAACCCACCCAAAAAAGGCAAAAACTGACCCAAATCGGTCGGTTTGGTTTTGGTTTTACCCACCCCTATATGAAACACACACGCTAAATCCAGAATCCAATCATCCTCTGGTTTAGACTAGATGTCAAAAATAACCAAGAGATCTCTCTCACTTACATTGTTCTCTACAAGGTCTACTTTACCTGAAGTCTCTGATTGATTCCCATATCGACTCGCAGCCAATCGTTCTTTATTTTGTAATTTGTAGCAATCCTTCTTCATGTGCCCTTTCTTCTTGTAGTAGTTACAAATCTCATTATTGAACTTAGACTTCGATCTGCCCCTTTCGAAACCTCCATGAGCAACCAGACCTTCTACATCTCTGGCCCCAGAAAACAGATGTTTTATCTTCTCTTTTGAATACTAAGCATCATACACAACCTCTATAGTGAGAGTATCACGACTATACAAAATTGTGTCTCTAAATGAAGAAAACGAAATGGATAACAAACACAATAGGATCAAGGCCAAATCTTCTTCATAATACTCTACTTCCAAAGTTTCCAAATCAGTGACGATCTCTTTAAATACGCCAAGTGGTTTTCCAATAATCCTCCTTCTACCATTTGATGAGAGCTGCTTGAGGTTCAACTTGCTTCTCAGACTTTTAGTCATGCACAATTGCTCCAAAACGTCTTGAAGAATGGTATTCGATAGATGAAGATGAATGTGAGAAACTGTCTTCTTATCCTTCCGTAATTTCTCTTTCGCGGTCAAAGTTGCTGGCATCTTGTCAATTCCCAGTCACGCATCATCCAAATCCTACTGTGTGAGTACTGCACATATCTTAAACCCTCAGAGTGAAAATCTAGTGATATGATCCAAAATTGAAATTTTATACTTCATGCAAACCATCACGAATAAAGATCCTCGAACAAATCAAACCATGCGCTCTTGCGGAACTATTGAACATACCACTTGTTGCAAAACAAAAAAAATATTTGAATCGCTCTGATACCACTTGTTGTATTAATTATGCCCAAAATCTCTTATACCACTTGATATGAAACCAACAACTGGATTGAGATATTGAAGTTATATGACACAATAATGAAGTATTTGATCACAAGTAGAAGAATAAAAGAAGACGAGAAAATATGGCAGAGGAATTAGGAGATTTTTATTGCACCACAAATAATGGAGAAGGAGAAAAATTACAATGATCCTAAAACTTAGTAATCACCTTCTCACATTATAAAATTGTATAGAAGAGCCATTAATCTATAGGGAACATGTAGGGGATGTCCAAACCCTCCTAATAGAGTTGTTGATGAAATATGATACCAAAAAATTGAGTCCAAAATAAATTCCAACTCCCAATGGACTTCCAAAATAGAACTAGCATTTCAAACTAAATTCTTCTTGACATGCACTTCAATTAGAATTCTTCACTTATTTCATTAACGAATTCGAGTCACACCCAAATTCTAACAAATGGAGATGAGGATGTCAATCTTGACTTACTAGCTAAAAATAAAACACTCGTGTCTGATAATTTGCAAACTGATTTAAAGTTTGAACCAAGTGTCTGATGCACCGTCTGAGTCAACTCCATTACCAGAACGGAAGGCAACTAGAAAGAAAATGGAAAAATAAAAGGGTGGAGCAGCCTCTATAACACATACTCCTGCATTTGGTGGTTACCCAACTTTGTTTAGGTTTGATACTTTTTCACGAGGTAGATACTCGATTAACCCTTTTAATTACTGCTTTTTGTCTGAGGAAAATGAAACCCTATTTGTGTCGTTTACTGCACACTAGAAATTCATCTAGGAAATTAAAGTTGTGTTGGAGGATTTTATGCGAAAGGGGTTAAATGAAATTGTAGGACTCCACAAGCTGGGGAAGGTGTTTACAATTGAAGGGAAATTTAATGAAACTAGTGTTTAGGAGTTATATTCCAATATTTCCAAAATATTGGTAAAACTGGGGACCCTTTTAGATGGAGAACTTATGTTAGGGAGAGATTAATTACATTTAGTCCATCTATTCTGAGAGACTGGCTAGGAATGGATGAAGTAGTGGAGAGAGTGATGAGGAATTTATAATGATGCTGTAGCCATGGAACTCGGAAGAATTGGCCTGATTAGTATGATAATCTGCCTGCATAGACTTGTTTCAAAAATACAAATCTTTTTTAAAATCCTGATACACAATCTTAACCCTCTTACCCACAGTTCGAATCTTTCACATAAACAGCTATGATGCTTTTCAAGTTGGGAACAAAGGTTGTTTTGAATTGTAAATGACGGGCCTAGGAGAGTGAAGCAATACAAATTGCCTTATGGTCTTATCCATCACTTCCTGTCTGATTTAGGGATACCTGCACTACCCGCCATTGGGGTATCTTAATTTGCAAATATAAATTCTGTTCCTATCCTTGTCCCCTCCCGAAACATATGCTCCCAAATGACAACTTTGAGACTTGATAACCTGGAAGGACAACTTTGGGTGGTAAAGGACTAGGTTGGGCAGATCTTTTTTGCCACTCAAAAGCTTTCTAATGATTTTGAAGCTATTAGCAGGATTTTAGAGTTCATAGTAAGCTTACCTTAGGGACAGCAAATCAAGACTGCTTGGCTCAAACGCCCTGTGATTTTCTGAATATGGGGAAGAATGTTCATTTCATGAGGTTGATAAGCCTGCAGGAGTTAGTGCTCCATTGGCTACAACTACTAGTCCTAATTAGGAAGTACCAAAAGCATAGGGTACTTACCTCTTTTAGCACAAATTGGAAATGCTTGAACTGTAGGACCTGTTGCATCCCTCAAATGCTGCGGTGATCGTAAATTCGTGGGGCTAAAAAGTGAAAGAAGCAGTGATGCGTTGATTTAACTATTTGATGGCATTTACAGCTTGATACTCCTCTAATAATTTGGCTCCCACACTATTAAGACTTTCCTTAAATTAATTATTTATTATATCAAATAAATCTAATCTAATTCTATTCGTAAGTTGATGTATTTTAGTTAAGATTCGTTCGTGTCTTAAAGAAGAGTTTGTATAAGTAAAGAAAACATCAAGGGAGGAACCAAGCATTGAGAGATTATATTCCCATCTGGTGAACTAGCAGTAAGGTGATTTGCCTGTTTCCAGTGAGTTCAAGTGAAGTGGTGATAAAGTCTCTCAAGGGTTTGATTCAATTTCCCCAACAAGACAAAAGAAGAATAAAATGAAGTCCAATGGTATTGGACTCCATGGATGTTTCCCTCCAGGATTTACTAAGTTATATCTAGTGTTCCTATTTTAATTAATTAGTAATTACCTCAATTGAGTAATACCTTAGAACATGTATTTATTCGATCTCTACCGTCAGAACTGGTGACAAAATTGGTTATAGAATATTCTAACTGCCTAATGTTCGTTAATTAAAATAGATTTTTAATTTCTTAGGTTTTAGTATTTTCAGGATTAAATAGAGAGTTAGTTGAAAACTCATCGAAATGAATGAGACTTTAACCCTTGAATGAATGAGTATTAATAAAGGAAACCCCACCTTGTTAATTAAAAATCCTAAAATCTAGGTTCAAATGGATAACCTAATTATAAAGATTTAATCAAATCATTGTGAGGGATAACATCACATGTCCACTCCTATGATCTTCCAGTGATGCCCATGAGTTCAAAGGACAAGCAAAAAGCTTTTAATGATTTTTATGCATCAAAATCAAGTGAAGTAATTACTTGAAATAAGAAATTACCTATGTGAGAGAGAATTGTGGGGGATCAATTCTTAAGAACTCTCCTAGAACCGACCGTTCATGGTCACAATCAAATATAACAATGAGAACTGAATTGTACTAGGAAGAATTTTGTGTGATACTTATCACCATTTACACATAAGGTAAAACAATTTAAAGACATTGAGTTTTGGAGTCCAAATTGAAGAAGTTGACAAGTCAAGGTTCAAGTTTTGTGAAGGGCTCGGGAGTTGAAACGAGTTGGATTCAAGATTTGGAAGATATTTGGAAAGAAAACTAGCACTGTGGATGAAAATGAGCATAACTTTCAGTTCGATTGTCGAATTTTTGCCCATGAGTATAATTCGGAATCGTCACGAAATTCTACACAAGTTTACATGGGCGCATGGTACTTTTGGACTTATGATCGCAAAGAAACATGCCGAGAACAATTCGGCGAGAATTTTAATTTTTCTCGGATTTTCTTATTTTGTTAGAATTTTTGTTTAGGTAAGATTCTTGTAATCTTTAAGTGATATTTTCATTTTTCCATATTTTTCTAGGCTTTATTAGTATTAGTATACATAGCAATTTCAATTATTGTAAATATTAAGTTTTATGATGAATTAACAAAAGTTATTTGCTTTCTCTCTTGTTCTTGATGGAACAATTTACCGAACTTATCAAGGTCTAACAATCCTGTGGCGTTCACCAAACTTATCAAAATCTAACAATCTTGTAGCGTTCAAACCCTGGTGAGATTAATTATCGTGTAATCAAGAGGTCAACATATTGTCTACGATTGTGTTGGTTTCTTGGTTTATTGTTTTTGGGTTAAATCCAAAATCTTGACTCTTTGGACGTTCTTGGGTTTCATGTCAATATCGTTGCAGGGTTGTGTAGTGTTCGTTGTTACGTTGTTCTCATCATTTGGTAATGATATGATTCAGGATGACCTGAAAGCTACATGGAATTTGATGATTGACGGAGAGTGTTTAATGGCAAGTTCGAGTCTTCAAGGGGTTAATAAAAGCCATACAAATGCATGCTGGGGAAATTGGACATGTCAAATTACAAGTTTCAGGTTGGGCTCACAAGAAGAAACCAAATAGATCAACTTGGTTCAAGTAGTGGATGAAAACGGGCATAACTTTCAGCTCCGTTGTTGGATTTTCACCCATGAGTACGATTTGGAATTGTCATGAGATTATGCACAAGGTTACATGGGTGTATGGTACTTTTGTTCTTGCGGTCGCACAGAAACATGCCACAAGAATAAGTTGGCGAAAAATCTAATAACCATGCGAGATCTTCATTTTTGGCAGTTTCCTAGTTTGATTAGAATTCTATATTTTCAGCAT
>CAIGRH010164550.1:0-10522 GCA_903798295.1 Fraxinus nigra | reverse complement strand
GCCAACATAAGCTACCTTGAACCAATATAGTGAATCAATTCAAAGAAAAGAAAAGAAAAGAAGAAGAAAGAGAGAGGAAAAATCAATAATATATTGAGTCGTCATAAAATATGTTTTTTAATGAAATACACAAATTTATATATTACAAGAAAAGTAAAAAAAAAAAAATCTATAAAAGAAGAAAACTAAATATTATACAATAATATTTTACAAGGCTAACATCCCCATCAAGCTCACGATATTACAACAAAAAGCAGCGAGAGTTTGTCAAGCAAGAACCGAAAACGATGAACTAGATGAGACTTCGTGAAAAGTTAGCAAACAATAATGATGAAGAAACAAAAGGTAGAGAAATGGTGCCAGTTTGTAGATGATGACAAATCAGATGATAGTCAATCTCAATATGCTTCGTGCGCTCATGGAACGTAGAGTTGTGAGAAATCTAAATAGCATTTTTATTATCACAATACATAGAGGTTGGAGATGAAGAAGTAACCAATGCCACCACACAATCTCAGTGATAGTGGATGTCATAGCACGATACTCTGCCTTATTAGAAAAAAGAGAAGCAACAATATGTTTCTTACTTTTCCAAAAGATAAGGGAATCACCCAAAAATATACAAAAACCAGTAGTGGATTTGCGATCAGTGGGGTTACTGGCCCAATCAGCATCAAAGTAGGCACGAAGCACTAAAGATGAGGTCGGTGGAATAAAAGACTCTGAAAGCAAGTACCACAAAAATAATGCAAAATACAAACAATGGCTGCCCAATGAAATGTAATAGGAGCCAAAACAAACTGACCAACATAAGTAATATCAGGACGTGTGATGGTAAGATAAACCAGACATCCAACAATGGTACGATACAAAGTGGGACCAGTCAAGGGTACACCGTCAGAGAGTGAATGTCGACCATTGGACTCAAGAGGATTATCGTCAGTTTTAGTATCAAGAAGTTGAGTACGCTTAATAACATCCATAGTACACTTAGATTGAGAGAGAAGGTAACCTATGTGAGAACAAGCAACTTCAATCCCAAAAAAATAAGATAATGCACCTAAGCATTTCATTTCAAAACGACGAGCCAATTCTAATTCAAATCCGCAATCTCATCAACATCATCACCAGTAATAAATATATCGTCAACATAAAGCGAAAATAGGATGCGACCAGCTGAAAGGTATTTAAAGAATAGGACAGAGTCACGATAATTGGATGTAAATCCAAGAGAGATACGAATATTAGAGAATTTCGCAAACAAGGTACGATGTGCTTATTTGAGACCATAAAGTGCTTTCTTGAGCTTGTAAACATATTCGGGAGAGTGAGAAAGACCAGGAGGAAGAACCATATAAACCTCTTCTTAAAGATTTCCATTCAAAAATGCGTTTTTGATATCCAACTAATAGAGACTCTACAGACGAACCGATGCAACTGCAATAAGTATACGAAAGTGGTCATCTTGGCAACATGAACAAAAGTTTCCTCATAATCCAGACCATAGTGCTGATTAAAACCCTTAGCAACCAATCTAGCATTGTAAGGCTCAACTAAACCATCAGATTTGGTTTTAATCTTATAAACCCAACGAGAACCAATAGTATGTTTACCAGAAGACAATACTACCAAGTCCTAAATGTCTATCTTATGTAGAGCAAAGAATTCATCAGCCATATTATGTTGCCAAAGAAGATCCAAAATAGCTTTTTTATAGGAAGAGGTTTCAGATAGCATGTGAATGGAGGTTAGAAAACAACAAAAGGACTCAGAATAACAAGAATAAGCAAAATCAGGTAACTGAGTGGACTTACGAATACGTTGATGATATCAAGGAAGAGAGGGAGCAGAAGCTGGATGAACGATCTCAGGAGGTACTTGGGAGGCTATAGAAGGAAAAAGGGTATCATGAGCCAGCACATGTGTATTTGTAGGACATGAAGAATCAACAATACATGGGGTATCAGAATGTGGTCTATCAATATTATCAAAGAATAGATCAATACAAGTGAGATAAATTTAGTCATGTATGAGTATTGTCAGACATAGAAGAAAAAAGAAAGTGCTCAAGAAACACCACATGACGAGAAACACAAAATTTTTTCTTAATGGGATCAAAACAGTGATAACGCTTTTGTCCTTGCTTATGACCCAAGAAAACACAGATAGCAGAGCGAGATGAAATCTTATTAATTAAAGAAATAGTAGTTAGAATTGCTTCTCCCAGTACACTAGGTTTGATGAGTTGTGACATCAATAGCAAGTAATTCAGAGAAATCAATCGAAGTATACTCTACACCCAAATCATATCTAAAGCACTTAATTATAGCAGAATGTTGAGTTTTAATAAGTGCTCTAAAAGAACGATAAATAGAAAGAAAGTCATATTGTCGTTCATAAGATAAATCCAACAATAACGACTATAACCATCAATAAAAGATACATAATATCTAGACCATCGTTTTGTAGCAATAGGAGTAGGTCCCCATACATTAGGGTGAATAAGATCAAATGGTGCAGCAAAAGGAGAAACACTTCGAGGAAAAGATAAAACAGAAAATTTAGTTAATTTGCAACCACTACAATCAGAAATGCAAATCTCCCAATTAACCTTAGAAACTAAACATTTCAAACGACTAGCGAAAACATGTCCAAGGTGAGAATGCCATAAATAAAAACTAGAAGAAGATGAATTCAAACAGAACGATGACAAGTCAACACCAGAGGCTACAATGTGTGGTGGTCTCAGATTGTCCAAAACATATAATCCTCCTTGTCTATGGTCTATCCCAATTAGTTTCTGAGATTGAGGATCCTGCACATGACAAGTAGTAAAAGAAAACTGAATTAAGTATCCAGAATCACATAGTTGGCCAATAGAAATAAGATTCAAAGTAAGAGCTGAAACACAATAGACATCTAAAAGCGATATATTATGTATATTAACATAACCAAAACCTGCTAAATGAAATGGTGTATACATGAATGACTTTAAGATAACTAACCTATATGAGTAGAGGTAGACATAGCATGTGGTTGTGTGGCTAAGAAATTCTAAAACTGCTATGCTAAATCAGTTAACGTGGGACTGGAGAAAGGTGGTGCTCCAAGTATAGACGAGTCATTAGGTGGCATGGTGACAACTATGTTAGCATTAGGACGACATGATCGCTACTGTGATTGTGGCTGCTGCTTCTTCAATAGTTTAGGACATTGATACTTCCATGTCCCTTATGTTTGCAAAAGTTACACTATCACTAGCAACTCTTACATAACCTTTGTTCCGATTCTGTGTAGACGGTCGAGAAGGTACAGCCAACACTGAGGTGTTAAATGAAGGAAGAGATATTTTTCCTGCAAGAGATTTCAAATGTATTTCCTTAGCTACAAGTTTACTAACCATTGAATCAACTGATGGGAGTAGAGTGCGATGCAAGACAGAGCCTCTAAGTCCCTCAAAATCACTAGGAAATGCCATAAAAGAACTGAACTAATTGTTACTCCTTTCTAAAAGCAATATATTTTGTACATGCTTTCAATCCCATTGATTCAGTAAGAGCCAACTCATCCCAAATTGAATTCATAGTAACGTAAAACTTGAGAATACTTATATTCTTCTGTTGTAAAGCTCGTATATCAATCTCCAACTAATACCGTTTTGCAAAGTTAGACTTAGTGTATAACTTCTGAAAATAATCCCAAACTTCATTTGCTATTTTAAACTTTGCCTACTGTGTACCAATGGATTGCACAACAGAATTATGAATCCAAGTAAAACGTTTTCGCATTGTTCGATTCCCAATTATCCAACTCTGTTACATAATTTTTAGCAGTGCTCTTGAGTTTCACAACAGTTCTACTAACATAGGACCACAATCTTTTTTCCTTTAGAAAATTTCTCATCACGATACTCTAGTATGAATAATTTTTACCATTTAATCTGACATTAATGGATTGAAGTGAATCATCTCTTTCAATTGTCATCATAAAGTTAACAAATAATCAATTATGAATCAACGAAATCACAAAATTCTAAGGAAAACCAACGACAACCAATTTACCACCACAAATTACAATTAGAATGTACTACACAATACACGTATAACCAAAGCAGCACTATCAAAAGATCAGAAATTTAGCAAGGAACAAACTACCTTTTGGAATCACCTTGAAAATCGAGCTCACGGGCCCTCACACACTCCAAACATCACCGTGTATGAGTCTCATGTGTCGCCATCCGATGCCACCCACTTGATCGGAAGAAGCGTTTCGACCCGCTGAACAAGAATCTGGTCTCAATTTTCTCAACCGGCCTCTGGTTCAATCGAAATCGTGATTTTTAGTTGTGGTTGAGTATGGTTTTACACAATTTTTTCATGCTTGGTTTCTGCTTGGATTTTCACCGTATTACAATCAGGCCCCTATTTGTTTCTCATTGTTGTACAAAAAAAAAATTTTTGACTCTTTTTTTTTTCAAATCTGGGTCAAACATTGCAGCTACTGCATAATAAGATGTCAAATATTGTGGCTACTGCTCCGTGCAACTGTCAATTTTTTTCTAAAAATTGGCAGAAAATGTGGAACAAACAGGCTGCAAATATTTCACAAGTTTCACTCAACTATAGGCTCTAATACCATATTAGGAACATAAGCTACCTTGAATCAATATATTGAATCAATTCGAAGAGAAGAAAAGAAGATGAAAGAGAGATGAAAAATCAATAATATATTGGGTCGTAAAAAAATAGGGTTTCTAATGAAATACACAAATTTATATATTACAAGAAAAGTAACCAAAAGAAAACATATAAAAGAAGAAGGCTAACATAATGAAGTTCCAAGTGAGAATGGTGTTGCTGAGGTAGCATATAGTTTTGCATTCTGTTTCATCTTTATCTATTTCTATCATTTAATTTTTGTCATTTACTAGGCGTGGTTACATCTCAAATCAACTAAAACAAATAAAGTTACAAAGCACTAACAATGTAGGTATGAAAGTTTTCATCTATCCATTCTGAAGATGCCAAAGAGGATCGATGGCAAACTATCTGTAGAATGAAGTTCCAAATCAGAAAGGTACTTTAGAGTTAGCATTTAGTTTTGCGTTCTGTTTCATCTTTATCTATTTATGTCATTTATTATCCGTTGCAATTTTTTTGGCTATAATTCAGTAAAAGTTGTTGAACTTGGCTTATTTAAAGCCATGAATGTGAATAAACAATCATCAATTATTTATTCAATTGAATCTTGTGGTTTATCTCACCCAAAGAGAACTTTTTTTGTTTCTGCCACTGAAAGCATGCTTCTGACTGGGACCTATCATTGGTATCAGAGCTTCATTAGATTGCAACCAACAAGGAACAAATTCAGAATCTGGAGGTTGGACTTGATGGAGTATAAGAGGGGTTACAACGAATAGAACTAGGCATGACAAACAAGCCGTTCCATTTGGAGGAAACTCTTAATCGCCTTTTTGATGTCTTGCTCTCAAACAAGGAGTTGTCAAGCCGCAGAAATACCAAAGAGAATGGTCGCTTTAAAAGAGAAGAGAACAATGGAGCGCAATAGGTCTTCTCCTCCAAAACAGCAAAGCTGGAGTTCCTTTGGTTCTTAGCGATGACCCGACTAAATGGTACAATCGGGTGAAACAATTCTTCAAATACCAAGGCATTGTTGAAACCTAAAAGGTTCACCTGGCATCCTACCACCTGGAGAGAAAGGCCAATCAGTGGTGGCAGTGGATTTACAGGGCGTTTTAAGAAGAGGGACGTTCGCTATCATGGGAGGATTTCGAAGAACTTTGGGCTTTCTTCGGACCTTCAGAGTGCGAAGAATTTGATAAAGCCTTATCTGTTAAGGGATATATATCCTANTTGGTTCTTAGCGATGACCCGACTAAATGGTACAATCGGGTGAAACAATTCTTCAAATACCAAGGCATTGTTGAAACCTAAAAGGTTCACCTGGCATCCTACCACCTGGAGAGAAAGGCCAATCAGTGGTGGCAGTGGATTTACAGGGCGTTTTAAGAAGAGGGACGTTCGCTATCATGGGAGGATTTCGAAGAACTTTGGGCTTTCTTCGGACCTTCAGAGTGCGAAGAATTTGATAAAGCCTTATCTGTTAAGGGATATATATCCTACATCGATAAATGATGTTGACACAGACCAATTAATAAAGATCTTGAGCTACTCCTCTTAATAAGGTTGACATTTTAAGATAGAACCCCAAATCTTAACATTATCTGGGATCAGGTAGGTAGGTTTCCTCCAAGATTACCAATGTGAATTTGAGAAATTGGGAAACAAAGTACATGGCTGGACATAAAAGACGCTCATGGCACTTTCATGGGCGGACTGAAGACTGACATTTTGGATGGAATCCACATGTTCAAGCCTCATACACTGAAAGAAACAATTAGCTTAGCGCGTATGAAAGACGGGCAGCTCTCTCAACAGAAAAGATTCTTCTGACCATCTCCAACCAACCGTGTGCCATTAGCATTACCCAACAATTCTCAAGCAGCACCTGCTACACCTGTTAAATGGTTATCATGGGAAGAAATGCAGAGAAGAAGAGCGCAAGGCTTGTGCTTCTACTGTAATGAAAAATTTATAGCAGGTCACCGATGTCAAATACCACAACTATTATTATTGGATGGGAAAATTGGCATAGGTAATGCCATATGTGAGGAGGTCGCATATTAAATGTCAATGGAGGATGAACGAGAATATCAATACCCGCCTGAGATTACATTACATGCACTGACTGGGTGGGCAGAACCAAAGATAATGTATGTAGATGCTAAGATAGGATCTCATGATGTGGTAGTGTTGATCAATAGTGGATCAACCCACAATTTCATCAATACACATCTCGCCAATTCACTTCAACTATCTGTAGCACCAAGTACCAACCGAGCCATTCATTGTTTGATTAGCAAATGAGGGAAATGCTTCAGTGCCAGGGCAAGTTCGAGAAGGTACATGTTCTCTTACAAGGCATTCCTTTTTTGCTGACTCTCTATTCCCTTTCATTAGCATACATTTATCTAGTGCTAGGGGTCCAGTGGTTGGAAATGTTAAATATGGTATGCGATTGGAAACAATAGAACATGGACTTCCAATGGGAGAACTAATCTCGACATTTGCAAGGAACTTATAATCAACCTATTCAAGCCGCTTCACTTAAGGCAATTTCCAAAGAATTTCGACCGAAACGTTTATTATTTGTAGTTTGTCTACACCTTAATGACATAAGAAATTGGAGCAATGCAACCAAGCTATAACAAATCGTGGAAAATGTTGTTGATGTTTTTAATGAGCTTTCACAGCTACAGCTAGTACGAGAAGTTGACCACTACATTCCTTTGAAAGAAGAAACAGAGCCTGTTAACGTACGACCGTACAGATATACACATTTTCAAAAAGATAAGATCAAAAAACAAGTCCAAGAAATGTAGAATTCTGGACTTATTCGACCAAGCACCAGCCCTTTCTCATCTCCCATTCTACTAATAAAGAAAAAAGACTGCATGTGGCGATTTTGCAGCGATTACCAAGCTCTCAATGTTGTCGCCATTAGGGATTGTTTTCCTATTCCTACTGTCGATGACATGCTAGATGAGTTACATGGTGCCTCATACTTCACTAAACTCCATCTAAGAGCTAGATACCACCAGGTACGAATACAACCCTCGGTGTCCCTAACATTGCCTTTCGTACTCATAACGGCCATTATGAATATCTAGTCGTGCCATTTGGTCTGTGCAATGCTCTATCTTTATTTCAAGCAATTATGAATTCAATATATCAGCCCAATCTACGAAAATTCATATATATAGTCCAACCTAGGAGTTACATCTCGTTCATGTAAGAAAAACATTGGAGATTTTGAGGGTGCAGAAATTTTATATCAAAGCAAGTAAATGTTCATTTGGACAACAGGAGTTGGAATATTTGGGACACATCACCACGTCTCAAAGAGTAAAGGTGGATTGACAATAAAATCAAGACTATAATAGTGTGGCCCCAACCAACTAACATCTCTGAGTTGCATGGATTTTTACATTTGACAGGATATTACAAGAAATTTGTATAGAATTATGGCATCTTAGCTCGCCTTCTTATCAATCTTCTCAAGAAGGGACAATTTGGATGGAATAACAAAGCTAGAGTTGCTTTCATTACTCTTAAACAGGCTGTTATGAAATTTAGATCGCAAGATAACGACAATAATAAAATCAACAAGAAAATTAACACCAAAATTTACGTGAAAGCTCAATACAAGAAAAAACCACGGGCAAAGCATGAGAAATCCACTATAATCAATAACAGTTGTGTTTAGATCTCAATGCACTCAATTGAAATCTAAATCTCTCAAGAAATTGTATGAATTTCTCTCTATTATGTTCTATTATATTTTTCTATACAAGTCGTGTCACACACACACACACACACACACACACACACACCTCCTTAGAGAACAAGTTGTAGAAGAATAGAAGTCCAAAATTGCGTCAAAATTGAAAATAGGCCTAGCCGGATAAGCCTATCGCTCAAGCGACAGGCAGGCGAGAGGCGGGCAGCAGTCCTGTTGCTCGAGCGATAGGCGGGGCGATAGCCCCGTTGCTCGAGCGACAAAGCAGCGTCAGGCAAGCAACCAAGTCTCGGATTATTTTCTATCGGGCTCACTCGAGCGTCCAGAATGCGGCGACTTTTTCCTCTAGTTCATAATTTTGATCTCTTCAAGGCCACTCCAATTTAAACTCCAATACCCACTAAAATTTGGGTCAAACCACAACAAATCTCCACCTTAAGCAAAATTCCAACACAAAGAATTCCAAGTCATGACTCCACATCTTCCAAACAAACCCCAATGGACTAAATCAATAACAAATACCTACTAAGTTCAAGCAATGTTCAAACTTAGTAATAGGAAGTGATTTTGTCATCACATCAGCAGAATTATTCTTGGTATCAACGTTGATCACTACAATATCACACCGAGCAATCACATCATACACAAAATGATACTTTACATCAATATGTTTAGTCCTCTCGTGAAACATTTGATCCTTAGTCAAGAAGATTATACTCTAATTATCACAAAATATTGTAGACATCTGCAAGTTTTCATTGATTTCATCAATCACTCATCTCAACTACACAGTCTCCTTACATGCCTCTGTAATGGTCATGTATTCTGCTTCTGTTGTAGACAAAGCTATTGTAATTTGCAAAGTAACTTTCCAGCTAATAGTATAGCCTCCAAGAGTAAACACATACCATGTAAGCGAACTCCTCTTATCAAGATCCCATGAATAATCTGAATCCATCTGCTTCTGTTGTAGACAAAGCTAGTATATTTTGCAAAGTAGATTTCTTGTTGATACTACAACCTCCAAGGGTAAACACATACCACGTAAGTGATCTCCTCATATTAAGATCTCATGCATAATCTGAATCCACATACCCAATGACTCCATCCGAATTTCTACCAAAATGCAAACAAGCATTAAAAGATTCCCTCAAGTATCTGAAAATCAATTGCACTACTTTCTGATGTTTCTGTAGACATAAAAAAAATAAAAAAAATAAAAAATAAAAGGCTGGGTCGATTTAAATAACTAGCCCAATTAAATTTACTAAATTAAAGCCTAGGCCCATAAAATTTTAAAGGCACATCCCACTTTTTTTTAAAAACAAATCTACAATTATTCAATTATAATGAATTTAATTGAATTAATTGAGTGGTTATCAAAATTGGTCACGAATTCTTCTTATAAATAGGATCAAATGTCCATTACGAGATGGGAGAAAAGTGCAGAAGAAAATCACGAAGTGCTGAAGAAATTCTCTCAACCCCAAGTCCAAACACAAAGAAGATCAAAATCTTCTTTAAATCAAGCAAGTTCAAGAAGATCAAAGTCTTCTTCAAATTAAATCAAGATCAAGTCCAAGTTTCGAAATCCAAGTGTCGAACAAGTCAAGCTCTCGGCAAATTAAATTCTCAACAAATCTTGAATCTTAGGATTCAAGCCACGTGGCTCATCGTCTTCAAAATTTCAAATCATTAATTAGAAGATTTTGCAATTTTGCAATTACAAGAAAATTCCTATCCATTTGTATTTATTAAAAATACAATTTGTAACGATTTCTATATTTTATACACGAAATCAGCCATACAGTTTCTTGCTAAGATTTGACATGTATTTGCTAACTGCATGTATCAAATCAGGTTTTGTTCAAAGCATAATATACATAAGCGAACCAATTGTACTATAATAAGGAACCCAAGACATGTAATCAACATCTTCATCTGACTGAGGACACAAGTTAGATGATAATTTATAGTGGGCAGCCAATGGAGTACTAACAGCCTTCGCAATCACCATATTGAGTTTTTCAAGTACCTTCTCAATGTATCCCTTCTGACTCAAATACAATATGTCATCCTTTCTATCCCTCAAGATTTTCATACCAATAATTTTCTTTGATGCACCCAAATCCTTCGTATCAAA
>CAIGRH010164542.1:0-12801 GCA_903798295.1 Fraxinus nigra | reverse complement strand
AAAAATACGCGACGGAACGAGGGTGAGAATGGCCGACCCGTTCCATACCCGTCTCGTTGCCATCTATGTACTCACTTGCACATTACGGTAAGTATGGATAGGACCAAATTACACAATATTTTAAAAAGCATAAAGCATGACTAGACGTGGAAGTGAAATTTTAAACTTTAAGAACTTAAGTGAGCCTAGACGATAATTAGGCGTAAAAAAAAAGATTTCTTGATTTTAATATTATTTTAAATTTTTAATCATTTTAAAAACCATTTAATAATTAAAATAATATGTATCAAACATCTAAAATTATAAAATACTATATTTACTTAATAATTCATATCAGCATCCATTAAAATATTTTTTCAGTGTTTCAATTTTCAATCAGACAAGTCATACTTCATATATATAAACGAATTTTTTACATGCTTTTGTTTGCAACAAAATGATGAGTTTCAAGATCATAATTACATAATGTCTAGGCGCGAAGGGATGCATTTTGCTTGAGTTTCGAACTTAAGCAATGTCTGGGTGCCACCTAAGCAAGCTTTTTTCAATATTCTAAAAGACGTAATGCACGGAGATCAAGCTATGACCTAAGCGTAGAAAAACATTTTCTTATTTTAATATTATTTTAATTTTTAATCAATCAAAAAATCATTTAATAATTAAAAATAACACCTACCAAACATCTAAAACAGATATATATATGAACTTTATGCATTTTTTCAAAGTTTTCCAACAAAATGATAAGTTTCAAATGTAAAACAACCTTTAAGTTTTAACTCAAAAGAATTAAAAAAAAAAAAAGTTTTAAAAAAACAGATAATAATGTGCGTATAATCACGCGCATTAACCGTCAATGACAATTGTTGACCACTTAATAAGGCACTAAGTCACTTGGCTTAACATTTCCGTCATGCATCGCGTCTGAACACGTCTTTTAGAAAACTGGCTTTTTAGAACACATAAAAAATTAATTATCGTACACACGTGCAGACCCAGTCATTAAACAGATTAAAAACTAAAAAGCAAGGTGGTCACATGCGGTTTTGTCTTACTCATTTCTTTTCTTTAGACAGGCTTTATTAACTTTTGTGGCCAGCCTGCCAATTGCCAGTGCACGTGCAGGCCCAAACCTTCTTTTTTTTTTTTCACTGTTTTTGGGCTTAGAAGAAGGCCGACAAATGTCCTAAGCTAACTTTTGAACATTTATGGGTTATTTTTCTTTTTCTTAATCATATGTTGATGACATCAAGCTCGTATTTTATCTTTGTTATTTAGTTTTGTTCGGACTTGAATTTATGGAGTCTCGTCTTGAATCTCTATGTTCATATTAGATCGAATCCTACAAGGTCAAAATCGTATTCCGATAGAAAATCGACGCAAAATAATGAAAAGAAAAAGACGAGAATTTAGAAAGCTATAAGAGGTACCTTAAAACCCTGCCTAATCCTCTTGCAACCTATGTCTTGTTTGGTTTAGTGTTTGAATGATTTAAAATCCAGAAAACTACTATTCTTAATGGGGTGGGTGCAACAGTTGGATGTCATCATGTGTCTTATCATGTCTATTTTTGACTTGTGAGATTCCTAATGGGGTCCTTTATACTATTTAATAAAACATTATCAAATACTAGACCCAACTAGTTTCTTTTTGAATTTATAGTATTCAATTCATCTCATCAAGCATTCTTATCATTCTCTTTGATGTTTAAATGTAGCATATTGTAAAATCCAAGCTTAGCTCAAGTGATAAAAACGAAGATGACAAAGTCAATGATCTTGGTTCGAGTCTTATTTGTAAGAAAATGTAGCATGATATTCTTAGAATAAACCCCTCTCTTTCAAAAAAAAAAAGTATGTGAAAGCAAGAAACTCCACTCTAACCTTTTAGTGCAAGATTACGTCAATTTTAAACTTTAATGCTACGTGAGTAGAAGAATCAAACAAAACAATAAGCACGACTTCAGTTTCAATAAATCTGAAGTCGACTATATGAATCATTTTTTTTTCATTTCTTTAGTTCAACGTACTTTAACTAGACAATGAGTGAGCATTTTCAATGCCCAAGGTTATCTTATTCTCCTTAATAGTGCTCTTTTGCTTTTTCTCAATTCCAAAGGATTGAAGTTCCCATTTCTCCTTAGCCAATTGTTAGTGTGAACCTTTTTATGTTGCGCTTCAATTCTCTTGCAGACAACATCATAAAAGTTCCCTTTGTTACAGAGACTTTTGGGTTTTTACTCTTCTCCTAAAGATGTCACTTTTGAACTTCTCTTTGTTGAGAACCTAAATTTTAAATGCTATTTAGCACAATGTCACATGAATTAGGTGGTGGTAAATATATTGAATTCTTTCTCAAATAGTAACATCCCAAAAGGCAAAATGGAAATTATTTTTCCTTCAATCCAAAGAAACAAATAACTATCATATCATCACAAAGTGCCATTCTTCCGACTTTTTTTCTCTTTTATTTCTTATCTATTGGAGCAACGCTCGTAAAATTAAATTTTGGAGTTCAGCGGGACGCTCAATAAGAGGTAGCTATCTCTTTTACTAAATGTCTCAATAACGAGTCTTTTTTATGTTGTCGGCATATCTAGTACCACAATTGGTGGAGCCACCCACTGAATTTTGGGGAAAAAATGTAATGTAATCCTTGTGAACACTTGTGAATTCAACTAGGCAACGTTGCATAGTCAAAATCTGTAAACTCATGAAGAGAATGTTAAATGAAGTACTTGTTACATAAATTGTGTCATTCTTGAAATTATGCTTCTGATTGGTCTTGCTAAAAATCAAATTTTTAGTAGATTTTAATTAAGAAAAATGATGAAATATATGGTTGAAAAGTTGACAAAAGTTGTGAGTCCGATAAAATGTGTAATTAATATTAATTATTGACTTTGACATGAATTTTTATCAACTTTTTAAACTAAACCAGAAAATGTTATTTTTTCAAGAAAGTAGCTAGGCGGTTGAAAAAAACTCACTTCATTTTAAATATATCATTTGTCTTTAAAATATGTTGTCTTTTTACATTCTTCTGTTATTACATTGTTTTAAAATTTCATTTTTAACTAAGTGATGTCCCCATTCTATTTCGTTTTTGGCTCCACCTCTAAGTATCACATCTTTTACGATAAATGTCTTCATCGCAGACGGTGCTATCTTAGAAGCTCAAACTTGTAATGACGTCCATATTATTGACACCTCAACCACTAAATCATCCCTTAGTCTCACAAGTTTGAGTTTCTAAGAGAGCACCGCCTATGATAAATCATATTTGAAGACGTATAACCTATGGAACAAAATTACTATTGTTATTATTATTATTATGGAATCTAACTATGGAACAAACTCATTTTGGCCGGAATAAATCTACAATTTTTCATCAAAATCCAAATCACAAGCTTTCAGATAAAAAAAAAAAAAAAGCAATTCCCAATTAATCAATTGTGGTCGACCGAATAAATCATTTTTCGGCACTTCATTTAGTCCGTACATCTACCATGAACCTTGAGAAGAATTCAATACAAGAAACTGCTTAAATTCTTGAATCTACATCGTTAATGTTAAGCAATGTCAATTTGAACTACATAACCAATCCACTAGCAATGGCCTTGTTCATTTTAAGACTTGTAGTTCCATAAACTGGCAAATCTTCTTCATATGATCTAATTCCAACCCTGCCAATACTCTCAAGCTCAAAAAGATCAGAACTTGCACAACTCTTACTATCCACATCACTATCATCTTCATATAACTCTCTGAATTCATGTTTTCGAAAATTCTTCCCCTCGTAAGCCCAAAAAGTGTCTGTGTTTTTGTTGATGAAGTTGCTGCCAACATTATCTTCTACAATAGTATTGATGACAGAGGAAAATTGGACAGATTTTTTGGATTTGTTGGCTCTCAAAGACATTGTTCTGCTTAAGCAAGATCTTGAAGCCAATGTGCATGTTGTTGTGTCCTTCATTGATTTAGATTTCCTCGCTGAACTCCATTCCTCCATGCCCTTATTTTTCTTCAGATTTCTTGGACTGAAAATGGAATTCAAGAAGTTGGCAATTTTAGCACCTGGTGAATAGGGCTCTTTCACCTTCTTCGACTCTCGGAAAATCTTCGATTTTGTTCTCATGAACCCTCCTTTTCGATCCATATCCAATGGTGAAATCTTGCACGGCCTTTCAAGAATGAGATTTCGACGTTTATTCAGTTTCTGCCCTATAAAAAGTGACGATGACTCGATTTCAGAGGATAAAAACATGCTCGAGTCCGTTGATGAGCCTGAGTTTGAAACAAAGTGCCTTGGAGCGATGCTGCTGTAGTTGTCCATCCATTTTTCGATCATGATTGCCCGTCTACAGCTTTCGATTTCTTCTTCGACTTTTGCAACATTGTTTCTTCCATGAAGTACAAAATCTCCCACTTCTTGTTGTTCTTCTAGGCCTTTTGAATCATCAATAGAACGATAAATGGCGTCAAGGAGAGACGACGAAAAGGACTGCTTTTTACGTCGAGGCTGATGCTTCTGTCTTTCCCTCATGTCCATCTCTCAAGAGTGATGATGCTAACTATAGATATCTGAAGAGCTCACACACACTCATTTATCATATATAGGGACGTTTGGTATACTGAATTAAATGAGAAGATTAACGAACAATAAAAGTTATTTATCAGTTCAGTACAGTCCAATACTGTACAGAACGTGCATGTGCACGTGTGAGTGGGTGTTTTATAAAGGATGTTTTTTTACCTTACCCACGCGTGCCTGTGATTCAGACAAATGGCTATGAAGGTGGGAGTTCAGCTTCCTTTAGTTTGCTGTCTGCTTGCAGGTACTATTTTATTTTCCCTCTTTGAATGTTGTATTGCTCAATTTTCAAATGCTTTCTGACTAAAACCCCATGTGCTGCAACTATAGACAGTTTTTGTTTGCTGACACATACAGTTTTGCTTATAGTCAAGGATCGAAATGCTATTTCTTTCTGTTTAAAAATTAACGATTCGGAAGACATAACAAATGAAATTGATAATTTTTCGTACGATCCAAAGTGGAAGGCACGAGACAAAGTTAAAAGTTTAATGATTGCTAAGAAACAACTTTGAAAGTACATTGGCAAATCGAGTTTTTTTAGAAAAATAAATTTAAAGACAATTGGAAATCAACATTGAAACTACAGTGACGATTATGATTTTTTACCCTAAGAATGGCGAAAAAAGGTCCAAGTTGTAACATCAAAAAGGCTGCAGCTAGCAAGCCTTTTTCTTTATCAAAAACATTGAACAAATATGCATAATAAGGAGCTTGTATTGCATTTATTCTCCATTTGTACCAAGAAAAAAAAAATCTCACTTCTAACATCATAACTAACCTAAATTAGCAATAAGGAAAATTGTGGCAAGTCATTTTTAATGACTGGTAAGTTGTTCTAAACATTGATATTTCCTTCTACAGTTATATCGACTCCTAAATGTCTTTTATCTGGTCCTTGTGGAATTCAGCCTCTGAACATCAACCAACTGGTAAAGATCCCCTCGGCGTTGCCTCTGGAAAGGAAGGAATGTTCTGCAACCACAAATCAATGAAATTAAGGTCACAAGTCAGTCAGATTATAACCTTCATCCTATCCCAATACGAGTCCCAGAGGAGCTAATTTTCTTACTAAGAAGTCTTATCCAGATATAGTAAATCATACTCAAGGATTTTCTCCACTGAACAATAAGGTTTTCAACATGGTATTCAAATCCCCGCCCAAAAAGAAAAGGTATTTGCTTCATTCTGAACTAGCAAAACTGGTACACATAAATTCGAAATTCTTCAGAAATCAGGAAATGGCTCCTCAAATCGTATGGCAAGTACCAAAGTCCAAAGCCAACATGCATGTGGAGGTTCGGATGAGGAAATAACTAGATAAACATTCATTTACGGGTCCGTTTGGCATGACTTTTACTTTTGCTTTTACTTTTGCTTCCTGTAGAAGAGCTTTCAGAGGAAGCCACCTTAAGCCTGAAAATAGTATTAAAAGCTCTTGTAACTAGAAGAAGCACTTTCATAAAATTAGCTAAATAGATCCAAAAACAACTTTTGGGTTTCAAAAACTCTTATTTGCTTTAAAAAGCCATGCAAAACGGCGCTTAAGCCTGAAAAGAGTGATTCAATTTGTGATCCATATGCAAAGTGAAAAGAGCTTAAAAGCCATGCAAAACAGCGCTTACCTTCTCTGTTCAATCAGTGAATAATCTATCTCTGAAATAACTATTGCCTCATCATGCTCTGTCGTTGCCATTACTTCTCCAAACTGAAAATAGCCAGTTCCTTTAGGTATTCAGTATCCATTTTCCATAATATAACTCTAGAAAGCAGAATATATTTTTATATCAACAAGGATTCAATTAAACAAGCTCAAAACTGATGGTTTGTTATTTCAAAATCACGGCGACAAATTGCAGCAAGATATTCGACACAAAATTTAATGTAATTATATACTCACTGGTCCAACAAGAGTAGAATGTCCCCAAGCCACGTAACTAGAATTAGAATCTCTGGCAGGCGAGCAAGTCGCTACATACAGCTGTTACACGAGAGTAGGCACCAGTCAATGAAACGCTAATTTTAACTCTCACAAGTTTCAGTGACGAATAGATGTTATACAGCATGGAAAGTGCCAACTTGTTGCTACAGAGTTCATTTTCCCTTTGGAATCTGTAGCATTTCCTAGATGTTGCATTCATGTATAAAAAAGTATCACTAATAGCACAAGAATAGGTTAAGTAGATAAAGACTCAACAATTAGCCTAGCCTGAAAGGAAAAATACAATTTTAATAATCCAACAGATAAAGACTCAAAGATTTACCCAAGTAAAATTTGAGCAATATAGTGCCCGTTTAGCCCCCATTATTCCAAATTATAATGAGAGAAATATCAATTTTTTGGAGAATGTGTGGTTAAAAAAGAAGGAAGTTTCTTTGGATTTATGTGTAATATTATTTTATTGAAAAATATGTGATTGATAAGGAAAGAAAAATGAATTATAATTTAATGAGAAATAATGGGGGCCAAATGGGGGCATAACAAAGGCCCTTCTATTCCTATCTTAGTAAAAATTAACCACGTGTTCAGGAAATTTAAATATATTTGTTTACAGATTGATGATAATGGTCATCTGTGGTATTAACGGAAATGTCGGCATATAGGATAGTGAATGCCTCCAAGCAAATAAAGTCAAATTTCTTGTTTGAAGAAAAAAAGTTATAAAAAAAAATCAGCAGCTATTGTATGCTGGCTAAGGTCCAATTCAAAACATTAGTAATGATAAGGAGGGAAGCTTCCAATACAACACTTAATATTACATTGAAAAATATATACAACGGTTCAGTTAAGATGTCTATTATTAATAATATCTCAAAACCAAAATGCTCATATAAAATAATGGTATCACCTGACAATCTGCTGCCCTGCATTAAGAAGCACACAAGAATGTTAATATGACTAATCTCTTTAAGATGAAGCAGAACTCATGTAAAGATAGTTTAACATTAAAAGAATTGTAAATGAGGCATTCAATCAATATTTTGACCAGATCAGATGTCTGCAAGGCTGGCTATGCATCTCATGGAAGCAGCGGTGAAAGACCATTAGCCATTTAAAGATTATATGGTTTACCCATTGAGAGGGCTTGTTGCGACACACTTTGATTATGCCATCAACTTTGTTTTACATGTTCTCAGGAAACTACTTCAGAGATTCGCCTGATACACTTGGTACCAAATAAATGGTTCGGCCCACTTTATTGGTACAGTACAAGGTCAAAAACTGACTTTTTTGACTAATATATTTTGAAATCACAGAAATTTTTCAGAGGCAATACTTATTACGAGTTATTCTTAAATTTTCACAAAAAGATATGCAACTTTCCAGAAATTTGATTTGACCGTTCAAAACTACGATATCTCAATAAGTCAATAACAAGAGGACTGTAGTAGTAGGAATGATATGAATCTTGTTACTCATAGTAATGTCACGATTACAAGTCACAAGTTCCCCTTTGAAATGTTCAGTCCATCCAGCAAATAATGATGGCAAGAAAGCTTCATTATCGTTAAAGATTAAGCCCCTCTTTGGTGTAGCTAAAATTCAGTTTTTAGTATATTTTAAGATTTATGAAATGTGTGGTTGAAAAGTTAATTAAAGTTGTAGGTCACATGAAATGTATTGAAATTAATTGTTTGACTTTGACTTTGATTTCTATCAACTTTTTAAGTTACAAAAAACAGGGGCTAAGAGTGTTACGACTATATCCGTATAGATAAGCTCAGAAAAGAAACGTGAAGAATCATTGTTTCTCCTAGGCTATAACTTTCTGGTAGATACTAGTCAGTCATAATTTACCTTGCTCTTTGCAACAACTCCCAGTGTAGGGGACCAGTCGTCATGTTAAAAGCCCCAGGGTAACAAAGCAAGTGGGCACCTAATATTTAAATAAGAACATACCTATTAGAACCATCAACCGCATGGGAATAATAGTAGTTACTGTAAGTATTAAATGGAGTTAAAACCATGGATAACTTTTGCAAATCAATATGTTGACTCTGAAACAAACTTTTAAGAAATAATAACAAGAAAAGCCTGAAAGAAAGATAAATACCACAGAAACTCACCTATTTGGGAATGAGTTCTTTGGGCAGGGGCTGGGGGAGAGAGAATGAGCTTTGTTTGGAAAGAGTAAGAGTTTAATTTTAGACAGAGAAGGGAAAAGTACGAAAAGATGAGAAATGTATGTTGATGCATATCCTAGTATATTCAACCGGGGTTAAAAAAAAAAAGAGCTTAGTTTAGACTTTAGAGAGAGAAGAGTTCGAGTTTCCAAATCCTAGTGTTACAAATGAAAAAAGAAAGCCAAAGCCAACTTTTTTGGCTAATAAGATGTCTATTTCTCCCACGACAAAAGCTGTAGAGGATAATTTTATAGCCACATATAATAAATGAAACTTATTGCATTATACAATGAGAAAACATAAACATTATGGAATTTATTTATTAACATGTGATCTTCATCAACCTCACGTGCAGGTCGAATTTATTTTTTTCATCAAATGCATGACATGTGAACTTTTTATAAATGGTAACAGAGATTTAATTCCAGGGTAGCATGTTGAACCGCCTCATCTAAACGTTTAAGATGTCTTCAACGTGTTGAAATTTACGAGATTTCAGTAGGCCTTAGCCAATCTAATGCTCCTAATTGATTGTTCCATGGTAGGAAGAATTATAAAAGAATTTTTCAAGTTTGGTTTTCCATGACCAACCTGCAGCTCAATACTGTTCTTCATCCCTCTTATCTTTTCTTAGTATCCATATACAAGAACATATTTAACTATTTCTTTTAGCAATTAAACGTAGTCTAGTTTCAAGGTTAAAATAGCTCCATCAGAAATCATAAGGCTTTCATTGGATATTAATTTTGATCAGCTCAGTCTCTACTAACAATTTTGTTTGGGTGAAACCTTTCAGATTCTGAAGACTATTATTAGGAAATTGCAACAACAAAAATATTGAACAATTTAAAGCACAGTTGTACCAAGAGAATAATTAACGCCCAGATAATATCATCCATCATGAGCATTAAGACCTTCACTAATAGTTGAATTTTGAGTTTCACTAGTAGTTTAATCAAACTCAAGCTGGCCATCACATACTACAGGAGAAGATAGACCACTAATCCTTGAGTAATCTTGGAATGAAATCAAGCACATGCTAAATGTCCCAACTTCTAGATGCCATCATGATAAATAAGGCCTTAGGATGACGACAAAACCTTTCTCAGGGCCAAGAAGGATGAGGAGAGTTCAATGCCCAACAAGAAGCAACAAAAGTAGTCCCTATTCAAAATTATAAGTGATCTATACCCTTGAGGGGAGAATTTCAGCATTTTAGTAGCATGTGGTTACATAGAATGAAATACACATATATACATACATGAACATTCTGGCTCAGCATAATATCAAAGGTCGTGCTGACACTGAATTGTGATAGTTAGCAAATGAACAAAAACCCAAAATTAACAAAAAAACTGAATAGATGGACTACAAAAGATGATTACTAATTACAGAAAATTCAATAAACCATACCTCTGCTAGTTCTTGAAATCGAATGTCATAGCAATTGAAATACTTAAGATCCATGATCTATGGATATACATTATATTCTTGATGCAATAAAGTTTAAGAGCTTCACCAGTAGCATAGAAGCCTTAGGGCTTATCAGTCTGCTAAATACCTAATATTATGCTTTTGCATTACATACAAACTAACTATAGAAGCTTGCGAAAATAATAAGCAATTAGTATAGATAAGCCCTAGGATTAACAGGCTTGACAATCTATCTTCTGAATGTCCATAACTGAATTTGTGCATAAAATAACTGTTTTACCCCTTCACTTAATATCTTTATCTTTAAGTCACATTTTTCTAATGAAATCATCTATTTGTCATACGATCACAAACATTATTATTTAGGTATCAAATTTTTCCAAGTACTGAAAATGAGCAAGGGTACATTAACCTCTCTTTAGAAGGTTATCTATTCAGTCTCATGAAAATATGTTAATAATATCAAATGTCCGTACTCCCAAAGTTCTATATCATTTAATTTTTCACGCAACAATGAATTTGCATTACTTCTTTTTGAACAGCCCATATTCCAATTTGGAGGCATCACACTAAACTTTAAAGCATTACTAAAACTCTGGCAGCAGTTAAACAAGTGAAGTTCATGGCTGCTTGACTTTCTAACACTTCTTTTACGTTCTTTACTTCATTGAAGTTTCTCTTCCCTTTCCCATCGTTTATAGGAGAAATTATTATAGTGAAGTAACCTGCTTGCAGAATGAAATTAAACCATGAAATACTTCAAACTTTTCCACTGTCTTGGATATTAGCCAGCTTCTAATTTAAATTTGTTGTCATCAACTTCTATTCCCTCAACAATAGTTACATAGCTCAAAATTACATAGATTCTATTAAGCATGTACTTCTTCAAGTTGGCAAATAGTTTTTCCTTTTCAAGAACACTCAACATGTGGAGAATCCCCAGAATTTTAATGGGATTTGTACCTGATTTTAAGCATTGATTTCTTGAGTGTAAATCCCTGATATTGTGTAGCTTACTCATGGAGAACAGGATAGGATGTGATTGTGTAGATAATAATAGGATAGGATGTGATTGTGTAGATAATATCTTCTAATTGTAGACAGAATATCTTTTCCTTTTCTAGTGAATTAGATTTAGAAACATGTTTAGCAGCCTGTATTTTTAGCCTATAAATAGGCTAATACTTCTACATTTTAATATATCAGAAGATGAAAGTTCTCTCTACATAACTAAAATCTTGCATCTTTCAGAAAACTTACTTCAGGTGTAGCAAATGAGTCTCTTTAGAATGATTGCTCCTTTGTATATCATTGAAATACATTACCACAATTTTTTCCAATAAAAGGATCTCAAGCATGAATTATCAAATAAATGAAGGTGTTGGGACTACAGAATTAACCAAATGGCATTGCCGATTCCAATTTGTCGGTGATTATCAATTTTGAAAAATATTTTCCATATAAGATTTCAGTCATCCAATCTTGGGATTGGAAAACAACAGGGTATCATTATTTTGTTGATCTTCAGTTGTCAACGCATATCCTCCACATACCCTCTTTTTTGTTGTCAAAAGTGCTCAACTCAAGGGCCTATATTATACTTGTCTTTGGGGTTCTTCATTTTCTTTGGACATTATATACATGCTATATTTGGTAGGCTTTCTCCTAATGCTAGATGAGTAGATGTTGAATGCTTCATTTGGAGGCAACCCACTTGGTAAGTCCTCAAAAACTATGTCTATACTCCACCAGTAGTACCTTCATTTCTGAAAGAATTTCTTTGTCAACACAAAATTGCCACTTCATTAGTCTCCGCCTCATTAAGAAACCATCAAGAACTCAACTATTACTGAGCAAAAAGTCTTTAAATTAACTTAGCTAAATCCCACTATGACTCTTTGAACCATAAGCATTTCTATCTTCATGATATACAGTCTAGTCATCTTAAATGGGAACAAGACCTAGTTAGTTGACGGATTTAGAAGAATTGCCATACTTACTAGTTACCAGTGAAATGCTAGGTGACTTCTAGGATGCAATCTATATAAGGACGACAAAAGTGCCAAGAAAATTGAAGGGTGGAACCCAAGTGTGGCAAAAAAATGCCAACTCAATTACACATTTAAGCTTAAATCTTCGTGAAATAACAAATCACACAATTTTACATGTGCACGAATATCAAGGAGTAAGATTGTTTGCTTGCCTTGGAAATTGGAGGGTTGGCCAATGGAATAGCAGGAGGGATTCTAGCTTCCTCTGGTTTGAATGGAGAACCAATCCTTTTCGCCGATGCAACAGTGCCGATCGCCGATGAAATTCTGTGGATTGAATGTGTGTGAGTTGAGGGAAAATGCGGAAGGTGAGAGAAAATTGGGAAGGAATGATGAGCAATAGAGATGCGAAATCGAAGAATGTTTATTGTTTCCGGAGTGGAGTGATGAAAACGAGAGCATTCCAATGGTGGCAACCGCCATTTTCAGGAGCTGGTAGGGATGGCAACTGTCTGTAACCGCACCATCAAATTTTTTTTTCGTGACCGCAACCTAACCACAAAAGTTGGTTTGATTAGGTTCGATTAATAACCATAAAAATTAATTAATTTTTATAAATCCAAACTCCAATCGTCATATTGAAAAAAAAAATATTATGAAG
>CAIGRH010164536.1:0-14522 GCA_903798295.1 Fraxinus nigra | reverse complement strand
AATTAGGTTATTTCCGTGAAAATTGATTTTGAAATTAGGGCAAAAGAGACGATGACGTGGCAATCCGGGTTAACAGAACTCGGGGCGCTACAATGTATGTATGTATGTATGTATGTATGTATGTATGTATGAAGTTCCTTAAATTCTGTACAATATTAATCCATGTACTTATATGTTTATTGAGATTTTATGTCACCCTTCTCCTTATATGGTTCATGGCAATTGAGGCATGAGAGGGCTGGCGAAGTGGCAAGTGAAATAAGACCCACCATACTCATGTTTATTTATTTAAGAGTTTATTACTTTTATTTAAATCTATAGAATATTTTGATTTGATGTCAAATTTTTAATTGTATTTAATAAAACTTTAAGTTGTAGAAAACATGTTTTTTCATGTTCAATATAAAGATTTGGTGGCACTCGAACTTTAGAACTTGAGTCTTCACATACACCCTTGTAGATGAGGTCTTTTACAAAATAGGATATGCAATCCTGCTACTAAGACACCCTAGACCACAACATCTTGAGGTCGAGGCAATGATACTTTTGGTTTACATTAAAATGAGACACCCTGGACCACATAAGGAGATGCGATAGTTCCAATGGCTCATACCAATAATTTGAGTCCCACCTGAAGAACTCATGTTAGTTATGAGCCTCGTAGGTTTTCGAACGAAGTTTTAAGTACTAGACTATTAAACATAAATAACCGAGCTGAGGTGCAAACACCTAAGGAAAATTATAAAGGAAAGTTATAGAGATAATAATGGAAAAATCTTCATTTCATTAGTTAAAGGACAAATCACAAAGCATTGAAAGGAAAAACCAAAATATTATAGAAAGCCCTAAGCTAAGTAAGGAAAGTCTCATCTTGGTAAGGGAAGTCAGCATCTTCCAGCTTTCCTTGAGAAGTCTCGACTCCAGTCATTATCAACAAGAAGCATCTTCTGAGCTTAGAGGGCTTCACGAGGAAAATTGATGTTAAACTTGATTACTTTCTCTTATGAGTTTGATCACCTCTACCAGGTTGATCATATAAGCCTCATGCACTAATGCTTTGAAGGTGGGAGATTACTTCCATTTAGCCTCATTAGTTGGCCCTTTTCTTCCACATCCATGCATTTTCCTTCTCAGCTAGAGCTTTACCAACCTCTACCTCAGCCAGGGTCTCCTCTAACTTCCTCTTCGATTAGGCCTTAATAGGTTCGAAATCAACCCCCACACGACCAATGCATCATTTCGAATCTTTATGAAATTATTAACCATGGCTTCGATATGTCCTAGTCTAATTGTTAATAAAAAACTAGGACATCCATGTTACCTTGTTAGAGATATAAATCTTGTACAACATGGATAGATGGACGTGGAGCTCAGCCATCATTTCTTACTCTTTGCATATGCCCTTAGAAAGTCAAAGAAGATATTTAGATGATTTTCCAACAATATCTTCTATGTTAGGCCTCGGTAGGTCAAGATATGGAAAATTGGAATGGGAAAGCCCGAACGTACCGTGGTCAGAACATGTATTATAGGAGCACAATGAGAAGGGATGGAAGGATTCATCCTGGAGTGGTGAAATAGGAGCTGGATGAGGTGAGGGAACTATCCTTAATGGAATCGAAGTATGAGGTTTTCTCACCAAGGATGCCTCTCCTATAGTTGGGCCTTTCTCTTCTGGTTCTAAACCTAGCTAAGTATTTGCCCGGCATCCATGAAACTCTCATCTTTTCACTTGAACCTAGGTGGAACTGTCAATCTCCTTTGATAAAGAAAAAGCTAGCCATCCACCTTTTGACTGAGGATTCAATGTTGACCACTATGGACCCCTCAATCCTCGCCTTTACATTGGTATACCAACCAAAGTTGTTAATGCTAAAAAAGGTATCATATTCTATTCATTCAAACTTTTTTACAGAATACAAGAGTATGCTTATAAAGTATGCATAGAGAAAACTATTCTAGGAAGGTAGTTACTACAATACATAAATCTAGATTAGAATTATTGGTAGTCCATAATCAGTGGACACCAAATAACCAATTGAAAGAATCCTTATAATCTCTCCACATGACCCTCTGTTAACAATTCACGCCAACACCCCTCTCAAGTTGGTGCATGGATGTCTGTAATGCCCAACTTGTCTAGTGAGTTATAAAACACCTTGCTTGAGACAGACTTTGTAAGAATATCTGCCAGCCATTCTTCTAATTTTACAAAAGGGAACTAAACTATCTTAGCTTCAAGCTTTTCCTTGATAAAATGTCGATCCACTACAACATGTTTTGTTCGGTCATGGTTTTGTGCAATCTCTATAGCCGCTTTATTATTACAAAATAGATTCATTACAGAACCAAATGAATAACCAATTTCTTCTAGTAGCCTATTTAGCCAAAGAAGCTCACAAAGTCCTTTAGCCATGCCTCTAAACTCAGCTTCTGTACTAGATAGTACAACCACCTTTTATTTTTTGCTTCTCCTAGTAACTAGATTACTACCCACGAAAGTGAAATATCCTGATGTAGACTTTCTTTCGATAATACTCCCAGCCCAGTCAGCATCTATGTAACCATCATTATTTAAATGATTATATTTCCTGAACATAGGTCCTTTTCTTGGGAAAGACTTCAAGTACCGTAAAATTCAGAGCACGGCATTCATGTGATCTTCACTAGGATTATGCATGATTGACTCATCAAATTCACCGCATAGGCGATATCTGGTCGTGT
The DNA here is from genome assembly GCA_903798295.1 of Fraxinus nigra. NCBI lineage: Eukaryota > Viridiplantae > Streptophyta > Magnoliopsida > Lamiales > Oleaceae > Fraxinus > Fraxinus nigra. The sequence goes on along the minus strand of CAIGRH010164536.1, from coordinate 11,798 downwards.
ATGGGACAAATAGATTAGTTTTACAACAAGTTGTTGATACATTTCTCTATTCGTGGGTATTTGGTTCTAGTGTTCTCCCAATCCATGATTTTGAACCATTGGCATGTCTGCTAGCTTACAATCAAGCATTCCTATTCCATCGAGTACGTATTTCCTTTGTGATAGAAATATACCTTGATTTAACCGAGCTACTTCAATACCCAGAAAGTATTTTAATCCCCCAAGATTTTTCATTTCAAACTCTATTACTAGATGCTTCTACAAACTAGAGATTTATTCTTCATCATTTCCTGCAATTATCATATTGTCAACATAAATTATTAGAGTCATTACCATCCCTTGTTGATGTTTCAACAACAGAGTATGATCCGAATTGCTCTGTTTGAACCCATGTTTCCTCATAGCCAAGCCAAATCACCCAAACCACACCCTAGGTGATTGCTTTAGTCCATAAAGTGCCTTTTGCAGTTTACATACCACTCCGATTTGTGATGAGATAGTAAGGCCTGGTAGAATGTCTATGTACACTTCTTCTGTTAGATTTCCATGAAGAAATGCATTTTTTACATCGAAGGCCAATCTAAGTTTGCGGCGAGAGACAACAATATTCTGACAGTACTCAACCTTGCTACTGGTGAAAACGTCTCCTGATAGTCTATACCATAAGTTTGAATACATCCTTTCACTACAAGTCTTGCATTGTATCTCTCTATTAACCCATCTACCTTGTGTTTAATCGAGAACACCCACCTACATCCCACTGTTTTCTTTCCTTTGGATAAGGACATAAGCTTCCATGTATCATTTTTTTTGCGGTGTCATCTCTTCAGTTATTGCTTAGATCCATTTGGGTCATTTAAGGCCTCTTGTACTATACTTGAAACATGCTCAGAAGATAGCTTGCACACAAAAGCTTTAAGGGGCTGTGATAATTTTTGGGTGCAAACATAGTTGGCAATCGGATACTTCGTCTTCTTTTCTCCATGGTCTGGTGAGTATCGATTTGGTGGCTGACCATGGTTGTACCTGAATGGTAATTTGTTGCCAACAAAATCATCTATAGTATTACTAGAAGAAGGGTAGATCACTTGGTACTAAAGTATGAAGGGAGGGCTGGTCTTACTCTAGAAGTTGGAAAGTTCCAACTAGATTAGTATCATCCCTTGGTTAAGTCCTAGCTAGAACAGACGGTAGTTGAGATAGTTGAGTTTCATCAATTTGATTTATCTACAAATTTATATCTTCAAAGCCTGGTCAATTCTCCCAATTGTCCACATTCTATTCTTCACATAATAGCTCTCACTGAAGAGAAGAATAGAGACCTTAGTTTGGAAAAAAAGTCTCATTTTCGAGAAAAGTGACATCATCGTGGTATAAAGATGCCTGGTAGTGGGATCATAGCATCTATAGCCTTTCTTATGTGCTGCGTACCCCAGAAAAACACAACGAACAACACATGGATCAAGCTTTGTTCGCTGATTTTTATGAAGATGAGGATAAACAACATAACCAAATATGCGTGGTGGAAGCATCAAGACAGACGACAATGACACATGATGAGCAAGAGCTTGTAGTGGAGTTTCAAAGTTTAAGACTCAAGATGGCATTCGATTCAGCAAGTAAACAGCAGTGCTAACTGTATATGTCCAATACCGTCGGGGTACATGTGTTGCTGTTAAAATGGCTCGCGCTGTTTTTCTCCACGCAACACCATTTTGTTGTGGTGTTCGAGAACTAGTGGTTACATGATGAATGCCATGTGCTTGGAAGAATTCTCGCAACTCATTATTATCATACTCTCTGCCCTTATCAGATCAAAGAATTTGATGTTTAGCAAAAAATTGTGTCTTGATCATATTATGGAGAGAACGAAAAATTCCAAACACCTCATTCTTATTTTTCATCACATACAACCAAGTCATACGTGTGCAGTCATCTACAAAGATCACAAACCATCTAACCCCTGAAGAAATTAAGATGGGAGTCGAACCCCAAACATCCGAGTGAATTAACGTAAGTGGGGTCTCACATTTTTTTGAACTTATGGGATAGGATGCACGATGACTCTTGGCTAGAATGCAAGTTTCACACCTAAAATTAGACTCATGTAAATTGGAAAACAAGCTTGGAAACAAATTCTTTAAGTAAGAAAATGATGGATGCCCCAGTCGACGATGCCACAGTTAAACATGTCATTCTTTGTCACTAGTTTGACACATAGTATTTGCCCGGCCGAAGTCAGAATCATCAAAGTAGTACAACCCTCATCTTTTAGTACCATGACCAATAATCTCCTTGGTGAGAATATCCTGGAAAATACAGAAACTTAAATACATTAGTGCACAACAATTCATTTTCTCAGTAGCTTGGCCTATGGATAATAATTTATTCGAAAGAGATGGGACTAATAAAGTATTTGATAGTGAAAAAGAGGGTGAAAGTGCCATTCTTCCAGCCCCTGTAACCAGGGGCGGAGTCAGGATTTTTTGTCAGGAGGGGCGCAACTTATCGATGTTGAACATCGAGTTTCAGCCATTTCTACTGAACAATACGTCAATACCCAAACTTCAACAGACAACAATCAACATTCAACAATATCCCACTTTCAATTCATAACAGACTAAGTGACTTACAGTTGAATCTCGAAGTCCAGAACCACAAAAAATCATATTCTGAAAAAGAAAAATTACAAATTTACAATATAAGAGAGATTGAGAGAATGCGAGATAGAAATTCGTCAACAATAATTAATTAAATTGTAAAATAAAACTATCGAGCTTAGTAGCTTACGGAGATAGATGATTCTCTAGAGATTAGAGAAAGAAGCCACAAAATCTAGGTCGGGTCGTCACTGGTGCTTCACAAATTTTCACAATCGGGTGCGGCGTGCTTCACAATCGGATGCTTCAGTTCAGGCTTTAGCAATCGAGTGCTTCACAAATCATAATAAAACTATCAAAGGGTTGAAACTTGCAAAAATGGAAACTATCTTTGAGAAGAGAAGCCTAATCTCGATTCATCAATGGATTATGGAATAATGGAAAGACCTTATGTTATATCCATCATGAAATAAAAGCAAGTACCTGCAGCCTGCTTGGAAGAGTTTCCTTCAGTGGGGACTGGGACGGAGGGGCCCCGGAGCGGAGGCGGTGCAAATGGAGAAGACCGTAAGTGAAGACGGGTGGAATTTGGGAGTAAAATGGAGAAATTGCAAACGACGTGGGTGGGACTGGGAGTCTGGGAAGGTTTTCACATTTTTGGATTTGGCCGGGCTTCCTTCTTGGGCTTAAAATGAACTTATAACTAAAAAATAAAAAAGTTTGAGCCCGAAGTTCAGTGTGGGCCTGTGCCCACACTGGACTATACTAGGCTCCGCCCCTGCGTGTAACGGGGTATGTCACTCCATTAGCATTAGCAACGTACATCCATTTTTGTTGAGTAGTTTCATCAAAATCTTGTAGATCAAATGTTATGTGATCGGTTGCCCCTAAATCAACAATCTAATCATGGTTACTTGGATCATTAAGGGCCACTGATTTGTTTGCAACAGCAGGAAAGGAATCCTCTTATGGTACAAGGGATAGTTGAGATTCAGTATTCACAAGTGCAGCTTGGCCAAGAGTCTCGCTTGCACCAACATCAGCTTCTTTTTTATCTTGAGTTTATGCTACCACTCTGGATATCCATATAGCTTAAAACATGTGTCTTTGGTATGTTTCATATTTCCTCAGTGTGTGCAATCCTCTCCATCTGCTTGTTACTTTGACTTTGTTGATGGGTTATGCTTTCCATTGGATAAAATCTGAAGTGAAAAAGGCTGTTGAGCTTTCTATCCACCTTTTCAGAGCATAACAGTACTATGTAGCTGTTGAGCTTTCTGTCCACATTTTGAGAGCATAACAGTCTCCTTTTGTCAACATTAGTGCTTGCCTAAGATCTTCGGTGTAAACATGTGCATAGGCCAGCTCTACTGTAGGAAATGGCTGAATTTGAAGCACATCTTCTCGAATCTTGTCAAGTTGATCATCTAGTCCATCCAAGAATGTATAAACTCTATCCTTCTATAAAATAGAATTATACCTCTGTATATCAATTTCTCATTTCATCAGATTCAAGCGGCGAAAATCGATCTCTCTCCATAGTCCTTGAAGATTGTTATAGTATGTTTCGATAGATCCTCCGCTTTGTTTGAGCATCGTTACCTTTCTCTTGAGATCATAAACTTGCAAAGTGTCGGTGCCATCAAAATACATTGTAGCGATAGCATCCCATACTGCTTTTGCCATTGTGAATCTGATGTAATTACCGATCAGTTTTAGATCCATTGAATTAATCAACCATCCCTTCACCTCTGTGTTTTCAGTTCTCCATTTCTAAAAATAGGATCACTCTTTTGGAGTTGTGGAAGATCCCCATTTATATATCCCAACTTGACTTTGCTTAAGATGTATATCTCAACAATCTGGAACCAAAGTCCATAATTGGTGTCATCCAACTTGATGCCAATCGGCGGTGCACCAATTGATTCATGACCAGTGAGGTTAGTGTATGGTTCAACAGTTGTGATATTCTGGAGGTCAAGTATGCAAGAATTGAATTCTCGCCTTGGGAACTCTCTATTAAGGGAGTACGTTCTGCCATTGCTTTCAAAAAAAAATTCACGGAATCCTAGAACATTGGCTCTAATACCATGCTAAAAAGGTATCATATTCTATTCATTCACACTTTTTTATAGAATACAAGAGTATGCTTATAAAGTATGCACATAGAAAACTATTCTAGGAAGGTAGTTAATACCATACATAAATCTAGACTAGAATTATTGGTAGTCCATAATCAGTGGACACTAAATAACAAATAGAAAGAATCCATATAATCTCTCCACAGGATCCTGTGTTAACAACTCATACCAACAGTTTCCATCCTCTTTGAAGGTATACATCGAATTAAACCAAAGAGTAGAATTAAGTTGGGCTTATTCCCAAGAAAGAAAGGAACCTATGAACTATAGGAAAAAGATAATCTCAACCTGACAGTTAGAATAGTCGAGCTGAGAGCCACATAGCCATTCGGTAGCTCACAATCTCGATCGTCAACCACATGCATGAATACCTAGACCAACTTAGGTATGTGATCTCTCCAATTTCTCTGGAATGGAAGTAGACTCCATGAGTAAGCACTCTCATTTCCTTCCTTGATTGAACCGATCTCTCTCACCTCTAAGGTTGAGCAATTTGGGTAGGGTGTACAGCAGAAGATTAATATAGGTCAAGATCTCTTGGATATTCCAACTGGACAACCACTGAATCGAAGGACCTGTAGAGTTTTTGAGATTATCTCTTGACTTTTCAGAACTTATGTTCTATAAGAAAACTAAAGAGTAGAAGAAAGGTTGATCATAGTAAAAAAAAGAGGTACATGTAACAAAAGATTTCGGAGATGAGCTCAAAATATATGAAATAATGGACTAGAAACCTGTTAGAATTAGTGTGTGACCCGAATTCCTTGTCGAAGTAATTGAAGAAATCTAATTGAAGTGTATGTCAAGAGGAATTCACTTTGGAATGCTATTGGAGTCTTATTCAAGTTGAAATTTTATTTGAAAACCCTATTGAGAGTTGGAATTTGTATTAGACTTGAAGAGGTTGAAATTATGGACAGAGAACGAAAGTCGCCACATTTTCACCAGCTTATCGCTAGCTAGCCACTCAAGCAACACATGTAGGTTTTCTCCTGAGACTGTCGTTCGCCTGGCACTCTAGCGATGAATCCATCGCTAGCTTATTGCTCGAGCGACAAGGTTATCATGCTCATGCCCTTTTCGTATTTTAACACGTTTTTGGCATTCTACTTTAATTACAACTCATCTATCAGGGTTTAGACGTTCCCTACACGTTCTCTATAAATATTAGGCTCTTCTATACAATTATAGAGCATGAGAAAAGTGATTACTAGCTTTTAGGAATATTGTAATATTTCTCCATCTTCATTATTGTGGTACAATAAAATCTCATAATCGATCAGCCATATTTTCTTGTCTTCTTTTATTATTTTGTTTGTGATCAAATACTTGATTATTGTGCCATATAATTTCAACAAATCAATTCAGTGGTTAATCTCATATCAAGTGATATAAGAGCAATATGTGATCCTTGAATTCTCAACATTTTGTATTAGAGATTCGGGGTATAATTAACACAACAAGATCATTTTCAGATTAGACAGAATTGGTAAGGAAGTTAAAGCAGAAAAGTAAAGAAGAAATTAATGGAAAAACCAATTATAAAGAGGAGGAATTTGAAGAGGCTCAATCTGAAGGAGGAATTTGAGAAGGAAAAAGAATTTCGAATAAAGGGCTAAGATCAAAGTATCAAAATTACATAGTTTTCATGAAGCTTCCTAGACGTCAACACCGTTCATTGCAACTTATCAATGGGGTGGTGGTGAAAAATTAATCAATTTTCTTGTCTACAAATGTTTTTGATTGTTCAATAAAAAAAACAATGGGTAGTGTGCCATTTGGTCCCTACGCAATAAAAACAGTGTTAATTTTAGTCATTAACAGAGGTCGAAACTTACTTACTTTGGCTCATCTTGATCCTTATGTTGAATTCTACTTGACAAGGTCGAGACTCACTCAGGCTCAAATTACCCCTTACGATAAATTATTCTTCATCAAGGTTAAGATCCTTTGATACTCGACTAGCCTTTATGAATCTAAGTAACCCTAGACCTTGATCACAAAAGAAACTATACTCTAGCTCAAATATGTCTTAACTCTATTTTGGCAAATTTAATCTACGACCGCGCTACACTTACAGAACAACCCTTCACAAAAGACTTACAGATGACGTGGCTTTTCTTGGCGTTTAAAAGGGGAAACGAAACAAGATAAAAGGATAGGGAGAAAAACACACCAGCTCACATGATTCCCATTCATCACCGCCAACAAGTTTTTCTCCATCTGAAACCCTAGGATTGGCCTCGTTCCCGATCTCCGTTCGGCGACGAGTCTCTGCCAGAAGCTATCTTGCTTCCCCTGCTGATCGATTTGAAACCTTTCGAACCATAGACACCCGTAGATGACTATTACAAAAATCTCCATATCGTCTCATCACCGCCAGCAAGTTTTGTAGATGTACGAAGTAGCAAGTAGGCTCCCTTCCGTGTGTCATCAATTGCCATTGAGCGGGTTTTTTTAATCTGATTTCAATAAATCTTGACTGGTATTTGTTTATATGAACTTAATCTGACAGTTGGGTTGTTTTGTTACAAGTAATTTTCTAGTTCAGTCAGCTTATATGTGTGTTTCTTGAAGTCGGAAGATTTATCTTGATAGGTAGTGTTCTTCTGATCATGTTTGCCTTGTATTGGTATATGTGGTGGGAACTCGTTTCCTGTGAACTTGGGAAAATCTGATGGAACTTTGATGTGAAATGGAAATTGAAGTTCTCTGCCTTGAACTTGAGCTTTATACAAAAGAAAATTGTAGACATATTTTGATTTACAACCGAATTTGAAGTGGCTTTTGCATTCATTTTCCCTGTTCTTGGTTATCTGAAGAAATTCTTGATTTCGACTTCACGGGTGATTATGAATTATAGTAGTCTAAATTAGGCTTGAACTATGTTTATTTGACTCGACTGTCTGAGTAGTGTTTGAGTTGTGTGGAGCTTCATACTTGAGAATGACTATATTATGTATTGGTCTTGAAAGATGTTATATTTTTGCTTCACTTCACTGAAAATGGCTTTCATTTTATTGAGTCTACTATTGATGATGCAATTTCCAATTCCCTTATTGTGTGTAGTAGTTTCACTTCATTTGATTGTTGTTGTTGCTTCCCGTCCAGGATGAGAGGTAGAAACGTTGGTGTTTGTCACGTATGTAGAAGCACAGAGCACTTCTTTAGGGATTGCTCGATGAAACGGCGATGCCCATTGTGGTTATTTTGATTAGGTCGAAAATGAAGAATAAAGCGGTGAATCGAGTACCATCAATGAAGCAGTGAATCTTGCGGCACTCGAGGAAATTGAAGATTTGCCGACTATGTTCGACAACCTAGCTCGAATAGCCGAAAAATGAGACATCGAGATTTTGGTGAACGTCACATTTCGCAAGGGGAAAGGAAGTGCAGAAGTGAATGGAAAAAGCAAGGGCCATGTTTGATCACAATTCACCCATTCAATGGTTTCTTTCAATTAAGCTTGTAGTAAACAATGAATACAGTTTTGATGATGACCGACTGATGAGTTTTGAAATTGAAATCAAGTTTGGATTGATGTTTGTAACTGACTTCTTTTAATCAAGTTTGAAATTGAGTTCAAGTTTGGAAATTTTGATAAACCATTGTGGTTAATGATAACCTGCATAATCAATTAATCTGCATGATAACCTGCATGATTGAAAGATTCAAGTGTGTAAGGTCGTGAATAGTTTGACTAAGTTAAAGATAAAAATCTGACTCCAAGGATTAAAGAACTTATTTAACAAATAATTGAGACAGAAAGATAAATTGTAAAGAAAGACTTTCATTTAACAGCAGTATTAGAGTATGAAATGGATTCACATGAAGAGAAAAGCTGCCAAAGCTAGGCAAAAACCATGAGGCAAATTCAAATATTTTCCTCATACAACCACATTCATCATTAGATGGTCTCGAAAACGGAAAAGGTTCTGGATGTTCTCCAAAACTGAGAACTGNATTAAAGAACTTATTTAACAAATAATTGAGACAGAAAGATAAATTGTAAAGAAAGACTTTCATTTAACAGCAGTATTAGAGTATGAAATGGATTCACATGAAGAGAAAAGCTGCCAAAGCTAGGCAAAAACCATGAGGCAAATTCAAATATTTTCCTCATACAACCACATTCATCATTAGATGGTCTCGAAAACGGAAAAGGTTCTGGATGTTCTCCAAAACTGAGAACTGAAAACCATCGCTCCAAAATGGAAAATGTTCCTCATTGCTCGGCCAATCTTCACTCGACAGCTCCGTCCTTGCTTAGGCAAGCTATGTGAGATCGAAGTTAGCTCTCTAGTTTAACAGCGATGTAGTTTAAGCCAATAACATACAACCACCAGCATCCTGCTTCTGCCCAAAGAAATTAAAACATTTATTAGGAATTATGTACATGCCAAATTCGTTAACATGAAAGCTTCTAGCGGGAAAAAAAATTATATATATTTAGCCAATTTGTCCCAGCTTTATCCCTTCGAAAAAATCTTGTTCATATCACACTATTTTTGGATAACTCACAGTATAATGCTAAGGACAAGGGATTTTCTTTCATTTTCAAATCAAAGATCTATATAATTAATAGTATAATGCAAAGGAAAATGGGTTTTCTTTTCTTTCATTTTCGAATCAAAGAACAGGATAATTAACAGTATAATGCAAAGGAAAATGGGGTTTCTTTCATTTTCGAATCAAAGAATCTGGCTAACCACTAGAATGTCATCAACGGTATAATGCTTCAAATACTCGAGGAAATCAACAGTATAGCCGATTAATTCTACTAATCTTGTATAATAGTTCTTCAACAGCAAGGACATTACCGTTTACCGTTTATAGCTGCAGTCGACGCACGGAATCTGCTCGTACATTTGGATGACTCTCTTCAAATAAGGAGTTTCAGAGGTTGAAGAATACTCAGTAACCGAGATCGATGAAGAGCTTCGAAGAAAACACTCTATTTCAGGGGAAAATTACGCCAATTAGATGAGCTGCAAGAACAGTTGCCTGGGCGGGAAGGAGAAAGATAATTGATGAAAGAGAAAAGAAATTGATGTTTTCCCTCTATTTTATCTAATGGTAATGGAGCTGAATGACGGAGCCACATGCTTTTTCCATGGACTGCACGTGACATTTTTAAGTTTCTGTAAAGCTTCTGTGAAAGCGGGTCTGTACACCCAGCTTTATTCTTTAATCTAAGGTTTAAGTCGAGCCTAGAAATCACGACTTTGTTCTAATGAGTCATAACCAAGATCAAGCTTAATCATAGATGGTCAAGTCTAATTAACTCTTAACCTTGTTTGCGCCCAAGTAACTATCAATCTTATTTGAGTTCTTTCTTAGAGTTCAATTGAATCTCCATATTTATATAGGGAACGAGTCAAGCATAAGTAAGTTTTGCCATCGTTCAAGTATAAAATATGTTGAGTTTTGCTTAGGCTATACTTTTCATTAAGTTAAATTATTCTTGAAGAGGTTTGTAACATGTTTAAACATCAATTTGGCCCTTATAAGAGGTTGAGACTCGCTTGAGCTTGACTCGTTTCCTAGCTTGTGTTAGAATGAAACAATGTAAATTGCTTGGGATTTCCTTGACCTTTACTATAAATTATGCATGAATGAGAGTTTAAGATTTACATGGGCTCCTTCGACTATGTTTAAGCCTGAATGAGATTTAAAATAACTTGACTCAATCCTTGGAGAGAATTGTATTAGAATAGAGTCGACTCTCTCGGCCTCAACTCTTCCTTTAGATGGATGTTTGAACAAGGTTGTGATTTTCTTGGATTTGATTTAGCCCTTAGATCAAATTATGCTCCAATAAGGTCAAGCTTTCCTTGACCTTCTTTGGATAATTTGTTTTACCATCTATATATAGACTTGACAATTAGAGGAGATTATGCTCAAACGAGGTCAAGACTCTCATGGGATTGCTATAATCCCTTAGAAGGATATTTGTTTGAGTTTGAGACTTCTTTGAGCTTGATTGACCAAGCTATAACAAGGTAGAGATATTACTTATCATCAAATATATCTTCCGACATGGTCGAGACTTGTATAAGCTCAACTAGACACTTAGGATGGTTTAACTTGACTTTTAAAATCAATTATGGTCCATCAAGGTGGATACTCACTAGAGCTCGACTTTTATCATTCTTGCGTAATTCCTCTAAAGAGTGGGTCGAACCAAGTGAGTCTTTACATTTATTGACCATAATAGACTAAAGGCTGGGTATTGACTATATAATTTAATCTAATGGTTAGGTTAAGCCCCCAATGAGTTTTGACTGTGTTGGACCATAAATTTACGATCATTGGGGCTAAATCGTGTATGACAAAGTCTCAACCCTATGAAAAATAGTTTATCCTAAAGTTTGAGTCAAGCATGAGTGAGTTTTAACTTCGTTGATCATAATTCGATCTAAAGGTCAAGTCGAGCAAAGTAAGTTTCGAACTCATTTGAATATAATTATCCTAAATGTTGAGTCAAATCATGTGATTTTCGAACTCTTTTGAGTTCGAGTGATTATCAACCTTATTTAAGCTTCCTTTATGTCTCAGTATCAAACTTGTTCAAGTGTTTTGAACTTGTTCAAGCAAATTAATTACGATGGTTGAGCAATAAGCAAAAAGCATGACTCATCGTTTGAGTGGTGAAGTGTCTAAGCTAGTCTCAACCTCTTGCAAACATAATTCTCTCTATTTTCCTCTTTATGAACCAAAATGTGCAATCAAGTTTCAACTATTTTTTGAGTATTTATTATATTACGTTTTTCTCAGATATAACACAAGTAATGTTAAATTATGCTTCATTTAGTGGAAACTCACACTAAAAAAAATATTGATTTGCGAGAATAAAAAATGTTGTCACATAGATAGAGGTTTTGTTGCAAAAATAATTTCATGATGAAAATATGTTTGTTGCAAGCTTTGTTGTGCCTATATGAGTCATGGAATGTTTTCTCCGAAAACTTTCGACCATTCATCACATTAACAAAATCGTAACACTAATGTTTGACGCAAAAAATACGAAGTAGCAACACAATATTTGTAGCCATAA
>CAIGRH010164491.1:0-12183 GCA_903798295.1 Fraxinus nigra | reverse complement strand
TTAATAAGTGTTAACAAATTAATGTACATTGTACCTGGATTGTCTGCAAGTAAGCGAATAGCAACCCACCCTCCGGATGGCACCCCAACCGTGTTTCTTTCAGCCGGATCAACCAAATTGAACTTGGCTGGATCCGTATTGGGATTGTAGTTGCCAAAGCCCTGACCTACCACGAAGAAATTGAAGCCGTGGAGGTGGAGGGGGTGACTCTCTGCACCAATTATGCTTGTATCCTGCATCACCAACTCGACTTTTGTGTTAAATGGAAGCACCGCCAATTTTGTGCCACTTGTCACCATAATGTTGGTTGGTGGAGTACCCGTGTAATTGAACTTGAATGGCGGATTGGTAGGAAAATCAGTGGTGTAGACTCCTTTGGATTTATTGAAGAAATGGGCTTGAAGCAGAGCAGTACTGGGCATTACAAATGACACATTGTTAACAGTAGCTGCTAACATTGTGTTATTTGGTCCCTGGCAAGTTTGGTTCTGATTTGTGCACGGGCTCAGTCCTAGTCCTATCATGAAGAAAAAGCGTCTATCAACTGTTTGAGTGACTTTGGCTGGAAATTTTGCGTTGGCTAAGCTCCGGATTTTATTACTGAATTTTGTAGCAAAAGTGGTATCATTGAACTGAGGAAGCAACGGTTTTAATAAGGGAAGATTATTGATTTCCTTGGTTTTGTTTGAAGGGTTATGGTATTCTAGGATTCCAGCAGTGGTGGAATTGTCAAATGAAGCAGGGCCAGTGGCATAAGGCCTAGCAGCCATAAGGAAAGTGGCATTTGGATGATGTTTTTTTGTCTTCAGAAGGACATTAGTTGTCTGTCCAGGAGTGATTAAAACCGTGTTTGTTTTAAATGGTTTAACATAGACTGCATCAGCTTCGACAACAGTGAGGTTGTGGTTAGCAATGCTGAAGAAAAGTTCATCGTTGAGTGCAGCATTTATCAATCTCAAGAGGTATGTTTTCCCTGGCTTCACCTTCAGTTTAAGGGTATCTACATCACAGATAAAAACATCAAGTTTAAAATTTAACTGTGTCACCAGAAATTATGCGCCAAATTTCATGTAATTGATGCAACTGCTGCATTTTGCATTACAGCATATTCTTTACCTTTAGCCGAACAATTGTACAAGGGTCCCAGAAGGCCATTAATGGTGTAGGCATTGGAAATGTTTGGTGCTCCTCCGGTTTGCTGTGCTTGACTAATAATCGTCTCAGTATCAGCCTTCCACCATTCACCTATAATCCAAAAACATAGGATTACATCCTCTCAACTAATGTATAACTATAAATTAATAAGTGATGTTATCTGCCAAAATATTACCAAAAATGATGGGGACTTCTTTGTAGGGTTGAGGAAATGGATAGGGAACTCCTCTTTTCGGAAGTATTACTATTGCTCCATAAACTGTCACTCTAAGCCAAGAAATGTGGGCATGCCAAAATAAGGTCCCTCTTTGGCCAGTTACAGTGAAGTTGTACACATAACTCTGGCCAGTCTGAATTGGACATTGTGTGATATATGCCGGTCCATCAGCCCATCCGCTCCTAAGTTGTCTGATTCCGTGCCTATCATGTATGCAGGCACGTGTTTATTACAAATACTTTAACATCTCAAATATATCATCCAGAGGGAGGTAGTTTAGTATGGTTTCATACCAGTGAATAGAAACATTGTACTGAACATGGTTAATTACATTAACTAACTCTTATCACCTTCCCTTGCAGTGATAGTAGGCCCTGGAAGTTGGCCATTAACTGTCACAATGCTCTTTGTTTGGCACAACCTCGTCACATTTTGCATTTTGATCTGTAACCGCGTATAAGACATTAAACAACTAAAGATTAACATTATGTACACAAATATTTCATTAATGAATAAGGAAGCTCAAAGTAATGCAACTTGGTGCATCAAAGAATTCACTTAAAATGCGTTAAAGCACGTACATCAAATTTGTAGCGCCTCGTTATCCCAGCATGTTTGGCTAGTGCTAGCTCTACACTAAGGCACAAAATGGTAAGAACAAAGAGCAAAAGTTTAAGGAAGCTAGAAGCCATCGTGGTTTGATTGTATGATATGCAAATAAGAGAGAATGAAGTTGATTTGATGGGCTAAGAATTTCTTGGATGGGTGCAGAAACAAAGAGCAAGAGTATATATATATTGAGTTAATTAGGTATTAGGGAGTTAACAGATTGACAAAATGATCTGTTTATGCTGCTGGTCCAACTGTACTTTTGAGTGATTTGCAAGTGAAATTATATTTTAAATATTACATAACGGTTTTGACAAGGAAATACTAAATGTCCTTATTTATTTTAACTGTCAAATATGAAATATAAATATAAATATTTTTTCAAAACGTTCGTGCAACATGATATAGATGTAGGAGTGTTCTAAATTCAAATCTCACCGTTGCTCATTTTTTAAAATTCCACGTATCATGTCTTTAATGAAAAAAATCAAGCTACTACCTGAACTTGTAGTTGGTTTTAAGTCTCACCACTACAATTTACTAAAATTAATTTGACATATCACGCCTTAATAAAAAATTGAATTTTAATTACGATTTACACTTGTTAAAGAAACAGTTCAACACTTGAATCGTAAACTTTTAAACGAGGTAGTTCAAATTGTTTTATTTACGAAAACTCCATTTGTCACATTTGATGAAAAAGCAATTCACAAATTGTTTTGTAATAGGTTGAGTATAAACAAAATGTATAAAATGTGTTCATGTTGATGGAAAAGGATTGATGTCCATACTGAGACAATGCATTGCTACCTAGTAGCCTTCGATACCCTATCACCAAACGTTTAAGCTAATTAAGGTGTTTATAACCCCCACTTTGTTGGCTGTCGGATTCTAATCTTGGAAATTTTCAAACTACTTTGATGTATACTTTTATGAAATTATAAATTATTATTATGAAATGTATACTAGGCACGATCTTAGGTCATTGGACCCAAAATGATTAAACCCAAACGAATTAAAAAATGGTGAAAGGTTGTAATTAATAATGGTTGACCCTTAAAAAATATGAGTACTGAATTGGTTTTTTAATAATGCTGTCAACAACTTCCCGATCCTCAAAAGAGAAGTTTAACCGAAGTTGCAAACAACTTCGATTCAGTTCTTGAACGAAACACTTTTTGTCAACATTTCAGCTAGATTATGACTTTCTTGCATCTTAAATATCAATATTCCATTCTCCAAAGTCAATCATGTAGTGATGACAATTGTGTATATACTTCGTCATTGCATGATGAACATGATTATTTATTAAGTGAATAGCGATCCAATTCTTTCAAGAGAGAGTGCAATCATATCATCTCTTTGCTAGCTTCGGTCACAACAACATAATTAGCCTTAGTAACGAAAAGATTAACTATCTTCTTCAACTTAGACACAACCTTCTAATCCCGAGCTTGATTTTCTGAAATATAAGGCTGAATCTACAGTATCCCTTAAGTAATTGAGAATCAATTTTATTGCATCCCAATTGAGAATCAATTAGGTTATCCTAATTGCTCGTATATCTACTCATAATTCCCACTGCATATGCTATGTTCAATCTCTAATACATCATTGGTTTTCTGTAGAGGATTGCCAATAACAGAGGCATAGTAACCTTAATCATGCAGGGTCGCTTCTTTTCTGTAGAGGATAAAGTGACTAGCCAAAGGAGTACTCATTGGTTTTGTATAATCCATCCTGAACCTACATAGCACCTTCTTCACACACTCTTCGTGTGACAATTCAAGACGTTACTGTTCCTATTAATTCTCATCCGATTTATCTTGTAACACCCAAATCCTTTATCAAAAACTCGTTAAATGACTCATTTTCAACTAATCTAGTTCTTGTTTGCAAACACTTGCAATCAATATGTCATCAACATATAATATCACAATAATATAAGAGTTGCCAATGTTATTTAAATAATAGCAATGACCCCTTAGAACCTTATGAAGCCATTACTATCCATAAATCTATCAAACTATCTTCTTATGCTAGTGTCTTGGGGCGTGTTTAAGATCATACAAACTCTTTTGAAGTCTGCACAACATTCTCTTCTTTTAATGTACTACGAAATCTTATACTCTCATCATGTAATTTTTTTTTTTCTCAAAATCACCATGAAAAAAGATTGTCTTTACATTCAACTCTAGATGCAAGTCTCCTTAACCCCTAATCCAATTATTACTCCAATTATGGTTAATTTTACCACATGAGAGAAAATCTCAATTTAGTTTGAAAGCCCAAGAATAACTAACAAAGAGGGGCCGGGCGAGGGTTAAATTGATTTTTAAAACTTTTTCGAAAAATTAATCTACATTCAAGCAAATAAAGACTAAACATATTAATTCAAATAATAAACGCAAATATGAAAGTGATATGTAAAAGGAAAGAGATGATGCAAATGATATAATTGTGGAGGTTCGATCTTAAGTAATGATCTACGTCCTCCAATACCAAGCTCTCAGACATGAGCGATGTCTTTTCACTAGATTGATTGACTTGTGGTGCAATCCAATCCCTTACAAGCTTTTGGTGACTTACAAATAAGGAACACCGATCCTTATACAATATTGAGCTTTGTGAGACCTAAATATGACCCACACTATTGAATTTTATGGGACCTCAATATGATTTACAAGTATAACAAAATAATTTTACTATGAAGTCATCTCTTGATAGTGATACAAATGCATTGAACACTAAGAGAGACTAACAATGCAATGAATAACAACAAATGATAGCTCAAGTATTAGATGAAAACTTTGATGAATATGATAATTAAAAATTTGACTCAATTAATCAAAGTTTTTTAATGAGAAAATGAAGAAGAATTAAATGCAATTTAAGTTAACAAATCTTCTCAAAATATTTTTCTTTTATAATGAGTGATAACAATAAATTAAGCTCTAAAATAGAGATGAGAAATCTTGATGAATATGATAGTTAAAAGTTTGATTCAATCCATCATAGTTTTTAATAGGAAGAAGTGAAAGAAATAGATGCAATGTAAGTTCAAAACCTTTCTTAAAAATATATGTCTCTTTTATGAATGATAAAAAAATAAGTTAAGAACAAAAAGAGAGATGAAGAACTTTGATAAAGATGATAAAAAGAGTTTGAATCAACCAACGTTTTTGATGAGTAAATAAATGAAATGAATGCAATGTTAAAGAATTCTCTTAAAATATATCTCACTCAATGCTCTTGAAACACTTGTGAAGAATGAAAAGAGCGAGGGTATTTATAGAGTTCAAAAACTAAAATACTAAATCGAACCAAACAACCAATCGGATGTCCACCTTTTGATCTGGATGACCAAAATAAACATTATGCATATGAAATTTAACTGTAAAAAAATTGACCATTGCATCAATCGGACGTCTGCCTTTAACAAATTTATAAAGAAAGAAACTTTTTGGGAATTCAGAAGACCAACCAGACGAGCATCGAGATGTCCACATGTTAGACTGAATGTCCAACTGTTATGGCTGATTTTTCAGTTTTTGACCACGTTAGATTCAATTTGAATAATTTGACTAACGTAGACTTTTGGAAGGTGTTTCTAATAAGTTCTCAAGGTAAATGATGTTTTAAAAATATGATCTAAGTTCAAATATCATTTTGAAAATAATTTTACTTTTGATCAAAATATTTTATGCAAGTGATAATCAAAGTAGCTTTTAGTGCACAAAGTAATTTTTGAACTTTTATCATTCATTGTAAAAGATAAAAGTATTGATACTTTTTACATTTGAACTAAGAACTCTACTATTTGATCTTGTTTCAAAGTTTGTCTCTTAGACTATTGTCTTGATATTTCATTGACGATTGACTCTTAAACTCTTGATCTTGATCTTTTTTTGACATTTATCTTTAAGATCTTTTGACGACGATCGATCAATTTATCATCCAATGGTTTGAAGACTATAATCATTTTAAATTCAATTTTTAGTAAACATGATTAACTTCTCTACTATAATCAAACCTTTAAGGTTATAATAAACCATAAGTCAATGTAGTCAACGCCTTATTTCTATTGAAATCCCTTTACAACTAACCATACTTTATATCTTTTGCTACCTCAATTTTATTTTTCAACCTGTAAATCTATTTATTTTGAAAAGCATTCTTCCATTTTAGTAACATTATCAATTTTCATGTCTGATTGGATAATAACAAGTTCATCTAATCTTTTATAGCTAACTTCCACTTGATTGATTCATCAACCTGCACAACTTCATTACAACTTTTTAGTCCACCTCTATCAGCAAATAAAATAGATTACATAATGTTGGAGAGTTTCTTTGTGGAAGCCCGATAGTTTCATTGGATCTTCTAAGTTGAGTCAAAGCGATGTTTTGATGATGTACTCTTGGAGCTATATTTTCTCGATCTTCACCATCACCATTCTCTAACTCAATTGCAGAAGTATTTCAATATGACACCTTAGCCTTCTTAATTTAAGGACATATGCCTTTAGGATCTATTCTCAACCCATCCTTATACGACACTTTCATTGAAGATCACATCATTACTTTTGATAACCTTCAGATTTCGATCACCCCAGAAACGATAACCAAATTAGTTATTTCCATGTACAACAAATTTCATGTATTAAAATACAAAAATCATTACAAATTGTATTTTAAGAAATACAAATGGATATGAATCTTCTTGTAATTGCAAAATCCTTTGATTATTGATCGGAATGTTTGAAGACGAAGAGTCACGTGGCCTGAATCCTAGGCTTTGAGATTTGTTGAGAATTTGATTTGTCGAGAATTTGACTTGTTCGACACTTGAATTTTGGAGCTTGGATTTGCATTTCGAAACATGGACTTGATCTTGGTTTAATTCGAAGAAGACTTTGATCTTCTTAGGTTTGATTGATTTGAAGAAGGTCTCGATCTTCGCCGGACTTGGAGTTAAGATGAATTTTTCAGCACTTCGCAATTTTCTTGTGCACTTTTCCTCCCCTTTTTTTTTTAATTATAAACCTTTGGTTCTATTTATAGGGGAAATTCGTCACCAATTTTGGTTTCAATTAGAATTATTATAACTGAATAATTGTGAATTTTTAAAAGTGGGATGAGCCTTTAAAATTTTATGGGCCTTGGTAGGCTTTAATTTAGTAAACTTAATTGGGCTAGTTATTTAAATTGACCCAACCCATTATTTGTTATTTTTTTATATCTACAAATGCCCCTTTAAGATTTATTTATTTATTATGAAATAAATAAATTAATAAATCTTGATTTTTGATTTTTTTTTATAACGTAATTTTTATTCGATTATTTATTTATTTTATACAATTCCTAACTTGATTTTTTTAAGACAGAGTTTTTAAGTTTTTTGGTAAGTTGGGCTTAAGTGAAGCCCAATACTTATATATTTATATGAACGAATTATGAGGTTTAGAGCTAATAGGTTAAATTTGCAAACAAAATGTAAAACAAAAATAGGTTTATTTTCTCTCTTTTCTTCGATTTTTTTCCTTGGTTTTTTGCTGGCAAAACTAAGAGGTTTCTGCCTTTTTCTTTCCCCCCATTTTTTGCTTGGTTTCTGCCTTCTTTTTTTTCTTGGAACCAAGAACAAAAACCAAGAATTGGTTTCTTCCTTGGTTCATACGTTTTTTGTCGGCCTTTTTTTTGTTTGTTTTGTCGGCAGACATAAGAACAGAAACCAAAATAATTGGTTTCTTTCTTGGTTTTCGTGTCTGTTGGGCCCTTTTTTTATTATTTTTTATTTTAGTTTATTTTTTATTTTTTTAGTACGGTTGTTAAAATTGGAACTAACATTCTTTATTTTTCATGCACATTGAAGACGAAGGACTGCTATCTTTCGCCATCCAAGGCACTTTGTGTTTAGGACTAAGGATCGGCTCCTTCGACCGTCCATGACACTTTGTTTTAGGGACCAATGACCAACTCTTTTGATTGTCCAAGACACTTTATGTTTGGGACCAAGGACTGACTCCTTTGACCGTCCAAGACACTTTGTGTTTGGGACTAAGGACAGACTCATTCGACCGTCTAAGACATTTTGTGTTTAAGACCAATGATTGGCTCTTGATTTAGACAATAAAGGAATTTAAAATATTCACTTCCCGTTAATACTTTTTTTGTTTGTTAACTTTCTCTTCCTTTTTTAGTGATGACTGAGATGAGCTCTAATAATAGAGCGTATTCCGATATACATGAAATCGTCGAGTTTAAAAGCCAAGACAAAAGTCACATTTGCTTCAAAGATACCGATGTGAAGTACCATGCCCAGTCGGCATACGAGGTGAACTTAAACTTAGCATCCATAAACCAATTGCACATCCTTCTCCTGAGCTCTTGGGGCCTCGTCAGAGTTGTATATGCCCATTATTAGTGAATGTCACGAGAATTTAGAAGCTGCCATGTCCAACCGATCTAGCAATTATCTTCCCTGTGTCTGTCGCCTCATCATTCCCAAAGTATGGAGTGCATCCTAAGGGCCGTAATTCGTGGAGGATTAACAACAAAAAAATACGACGGGAAAGTGCGCTTGTGAGTTATGGATAGATTTTTTTTCTCCAAATTTTTGGGAGTGGTCTTCATGGGTCTAGAAACTTCTGCTCAAGGGGAATCTTCGCCAGTTAGCTTCAGCAGTTAGCTCTGCTACAAAGGATTATCATAACCCAAATTTTATCTATAGAGCTCTTTGTGAGGTTTGGTGTCCAGAGACCAATACCTGCCTATGGTGAAATTAGCATTTCTCTTTGGGACATCCGCGAGATAATCGATTGTGGCTCATTACTATGAGGAAGTAGTCCAAAGCCTTTCAGAACTAACAGATCAATACTCCAAGTCATGTCGTACCTCTTTAATGTTTTCGCACTAATTGCGAATGTGAATGAATTTGATTGCGTTAGTCATGAAAAATGGATTAATTTATGGTTTCACAAGAATGGTTGTGCTCAGAATCCTTGACAACACATACATTATAAGAATGCTATGAGTCTAAATCCATTCAAAAGGCGTCATCAAAGAGCTTCAAAGAAAATATGGAGGCCCAAGATTGTAGACAAGCCGAGAGATATTTTCCGTACAGACCAAAGTTATTGGATCGATTTGCTAATATCTTTGTCTATGGAAGAAGAAGGTGAATTAGAAATACCAAATTATTTCTCCATGTGGCTTTGTCATTTCGTCATTCCATTTGGGGACGAGTGTATAAGAGCTAAGACTTTTAAAAAATCTTCTAAAATGGTAGGTGGGTACACTTACAACCTAGTTTCTCCCATATTAGCGAGCATTTACAGAGGACTTACACAGACATCGAATCATCAGTCAAACTCGGACCTTGGCTAGATTTTACAATCATTTCCTGGACATTTTCTTTATGATTAGGCTGCAACTTATTTTGCTCGAGGTATTTATGTTCATGTAAACAAGAGTTATACTCATCCTATAATGTGAAGATATGCTGGCACCTTAAATACTTTCTAGTCTTGGGAGAAAAATGTTGTTGATTGTCGGGCCCTTATCCGTGGAATGATGGATGCCACGACTTTTGCTGTAATCCATTTCCCTCATTGTCCCATCCTGATGTACGAGTGGATGACAAACNGCATTTACAGAGGACTTACACAGACATCGAATCATCAGTCAAACTCGGACCTTGGCTAGATTTTACAATCATTTCCTGGACATTTTCTTTATGATTAGGCTGCAACTTATTTTGCTCGAGGTATTTATGTTCATGTAAACAAGAGTTATACTCATCCTATAATGTGAAGATATGCTGGCACCTTAAATACTTTCTAGTCTTGGGAGAAAAATGTTGTTGATTGTCGGGACCTTATCCGTAGAATGATGGATGCCATGACTTTTGCTATAATCCATTTCCCTCATCTTCCTATCTCGATGTATGAGTGGATGACCAACCAAGGTCTATAGATACCTCAGAATTTACGATGAGTATTCGATCTTGATTTGTTTCTTATCGTTCAGAAAACTCCCATTTCATTCTTGAGGCATATAATCTTTATAGGTTTGCTAGACAACTTGGCTTTAGACAAAAATTTCCCGATTCAACAAGAAAGTCGGATATTACTCTTAATACAGGCGATATGTATCGCGTCTGGATGTCTTTGATATAAATGATAAGTGGATCTACATTTTATATTCCATAGTATGTGAAGGATACACATCAAACTGATGATGCAGATTACCAAATTTGGTGGACTAATCGAGTGTTGCCAATCATGACCAAGGTTGAAGTGCATGTTTTATCTTCTAGTGAGAGCCGTGACCTTGTTCTCAATTCGTTTCTGAATAGGGTCATAGCCAAAGGGTTAAGTCCTCCACACATCATTCTTGAAGAGATTTCTCGAAAAAAGGGAATTTGACCTTTGAAATGAAAGAGTCATTAAGAAGATTAAAATTAAAGTTCTCTCAACAAAGTTTGCTTCTACCTCTGAGTTTGCTGATAAGATGCCTGAAGTAGTTTTGATTCCAGACCACATTAAACCTGGAGATCAAGCATCCCACGCACCTGGAAAGACTCTAACTTTTGAAGATAAAAGTTATTATTATTATTATTATTATTATTATTATAACATACTACACGTCTTTGGTCTTATACAACGAACTTAAATTTCAAGCTCCTCTTTCCCGAATATATAAGATTAAACGATCGGTAAAACCAATGCTGATTCAAGCTGTCCCAAATCCTTCGAAAGGTGACGTCAGAGTTTTTCACATTAACATCAGTCTCCCGAATATACCATCAGATTGTGAATTTTTAGATATGTCGCCTAGAACATGGAACGCAGGTAGGCTTTTTTTTCTAGTTTATCTCTCTCTTTTTTTTATTTATATATCTCCATTTTTTGTAGGTTTTCCTAGCATTCCTGAAGAATTGAATCTCTCTATGAATCCAAACTCTTTGCAAGATCAAACTGGTGAGCATGATGGGAGAATTGGTGGGCTTCAAGGAATATATGGTACTCATAATTTTCATAGCCCACCTTGCAAATACCCGAATACTATTAATGAAGGTATTTCGGCATTCAATATAGATGAATTTCAAGATGAAGATGAAGTGAATTCTGAGACTACATTAGCTAACATTTTAGAGATCAATCAAGAAGTTCTAGCTGCTCCACCTTCAGTAGCTTTAGTTAGCATTCCGCCTTTAGAAATAAATAATCATCGGGCAGCTCCAATTTGTTCTTCCATTGCTAGTCCCCTGCTTGGGATAACTTAAGAGTCTCCTTACTTGAAAGCTGTTTTGCAAGAAGCCATGACTAATTATCTTCATAAGTGTTTTAGAGATGTCCTGAAGCATAGGTTATCCAACATCCGATCTTGGTGGAATGAAAATAATTTAATTCTATAATACGTAATTACCAGCTCATTCCACGTAGATCTGTCACCTTTGATGGAACACATGAACGTGTTTCTTAATGAAGTTGACATTTATTTATCTAAAAAAAGTAGCACTTAGAGTGTCCAACTATTGAAGAAAAAGACTAAGCAATTGAAACTTTTGAATATTCAACTGGAAGTACAAGATTACACTTGTTCTTCATTGGAAGATAAAATTAGTCAGCTAATTTTCGAGTTGGACAGACTTCGTGATGAACTTCAAACCTATCAAGAACAAAAGAATATGCTTGGAACTGCAAATGCCTGATTAGAAAAATTACTGAATAGAAATGTCTATACCACAGCTTCCATTGACTAGAGAAGTAAGACCCTTGAAAACTTTCGATCTTCTTTATGATCATATTGTATGATTGATTTGTCATCGTTATTTCTTTTTTTATGATGAAATTTTCTTTTTCTTATTTCTTGTGTATATTTTAAACAGAAAATAGTAAACAAATTGAATGAATTTATCAGTTGTGACTGAACTTGAGTTTATAATTTATTCAAGTTGCCTACTTACCCAAATGTGATCAAGTCGAATGTAGTTTATTATAAGAACATAATTTATTTGTTTATTCGGGGGCTGTTCACAGTTTATACTCTTGTGGGCCAGGAGTATTACATTTTATTACAATGAAAAATTTATAAAATAAAGAACTTTAAGAGTAAAAATTCTTTAGAAATTTTCCATTGACAGGTCTGATTTGTAGTCCATCTTTGTCGACGATATTGTATGCTCCGTTAGTAAATGCA
>CAIGRH010164473.1:0-10757 GCA_903798295.1 Fraxinus nigra | reverse complement strand
TATTTCTGGATGTGCCTACGAGGTGGAATTTCACCTATTTGATGTTGGAGGCCGCTTTGAAGTACCAAAAAGCTTTTGAACGCTTAGAAGAAGAGGATAGACATTACATAGGCTACTTTCGAGAGGATGATGGTGGTAGAAGAAAGGGTGGACCTCCTTTATTAAGTGATTGGGAAAATGCCTCAGTTTTTGTAAAATTCCTTAAAAGCTTTTATGATGCTACTTTAAAATTTAGTACTTCATTACATGTTAGTTCCACGATTTATCTTCATGAAGTATGTTCACTTGTCGCAGATTTGGAAGATTGGAGTTCAACTGAAAATTATCTTTTAGGTGAAATGGCTAATAACATGAAGTGAAAATTTGACAAGTACTGCGGAAACATGGACAATGTCAACCAAATGTTATTGATTGCTACCGTGCTTGATCCAAGATATAAATTAGATTATGTTCAGTATTGTTTTTGTGATAAGGATAAGGAATTGGCTAGTACCATGACAGTATTGTTTTTGTGATAAGGATAAGGAATTGGCTAGTACCATGACCCAAACATTGAAGGAAAATTTGGTATCTGCTTATGATTGGTATGTAAGGTCTGAGGTAAGTCCTCAAAGTAGTCAAGTATTGATGGACTCGAATTCTGCAAGTGGTTTTTCTTCTGCAAGTCAAGTTAGTTCCACTTTTAGTGCATCTTCTGCTCGTATTTCCAAGTTTAAAGAACAACAAGCAGCAAAGATTTAGTTGAAATAAAAAATGACGTTAAAAGATACTTGTTGGATGCTTGTGAAGATACAGAGGATAAGGAGTTTGATGTACTTAACTGGTGGAGGGTGCATGGAAGTAAATATAAAACCTTGTCCAAACTTGCAAAAGATGTTTTAGCCATTCAAGTGTCTACAGTCGCTTCAGAAAGTGCTTTCAGTACAGGAGGAAGAATTTTAGATCCCTTTCGTAGTTCTTTGATTGCTAGGATGGTCGAGGTTTTAGTTTGCACCCAAAATTGGCTCAAATCTACTCCAAGTGAGGACAAATTTTACATGGAGGATGTGGAGTATTATAACAAATTGGATGAAGGTAGTTAACTATTTCATTTAGTTTGTTAATTATATTTGTTTTGATTTCATTTAATGTTAATTCAATCATTTTTTATAGCTTTCGGAACCAACAAAGACGAATGAAGACTCTAGCAGCAAGGATAAATAATTCATGCTATCTCAAGTTTTTCAAGTAGGTGATTTACGTTACAACTCATGGCTTTTTGTAAGACACCTATTGATTTTAATTCTTTAATCAATTTTTTTTTTTTTGTTATCCATTTCAGTCATATTGATTAAAAGAGGAGTTTTGCACATGTTAGCTGAAGGTACCTTTATTTTTATTTTTTTGCATTACATTTGATACTTGCTTTATAATGAAATATGATTCACGTTTGCATTTATGATTCCAGGTGAATGGGATTCAAACTAGATAATGGTTAATCTTAGTTTCTTGTAAATGGAAATTCGGCCTGTAAATTGTGCTTATGATGTTAATTATATGTTAAATGATGATTGTTGGACCAATTTTAGTTATTAAATTTGGAATGAATGTTATGGGTAATATTTGTTATTAATTTTGCTTTAGTTACAGGTAATGAAATTGTATTTCAAATTTTATTTTTAAGTACTGCATGATTTAGCTCTTTCAATTTTTTTGATTTATGGTGTAAATTGTAAAATGGGTGCAAAATCTGATTTATTACTTTTGAGTAAGATTGAATGCTAATAATATGCTATGAATTTGCTTTATTTACAACTTACGGGTTATGGATTTGTGTTAATTGCAAAATTGTGTATTAAGAACAGGTCATGGATGTGTTAAAAATAATGATTATGTGTACTCAATTGGGCTCATAAGCTTTAAAGTTTTTTTTTTTTTTTTTTTTCCCCCCTTTAAATTCATTTTAGACCAAAGACAAAACCGACTAACCGAACCGATTCGGTTTGGGTTGGTTTGGTTTAAGAGCTTGATTGGGTTGATTTTGGATTGGAATTTATCCAAACCAACTTAGTCGATTTTGGTTTCAGTTTGGGGTTGAAACCGACCCAACCCGAACCGTGACCATGCCTACTTATTATCCCTCACAATAACGAGGAGTTAGATTCATAGGTTTCCTCATTTTGTCTCTAGGGCTATGACAAGCGCATTTAATTAGTCTTAGGAAAGACTCGCGAAGGAGATTACCCTTACGCAAAGGGGATAAATAATTGACGCTCATCTCATGCGACCTTCTGTTCTACATTGTGATCAGCAGGCTGAATATAAAGTTTGTGTTTTACGGGCTGACAGTTTAGTTAAGAAGGTTAATTCTTTAGAAAAGAGGTGCGATGTCATTCAGAAACAATTAGGAGAAGCTAAGAAAGAGAGTGCCACATACAAGGAGATAAGAAAAAGTGTTGAAACTTTTGCTACATTGGAGGTTTCCCAGGTGGCTGATGTTAAGAGGGTCTCCAAGGATAGGGAGTTGGCCAAGGGAAGTCATACGACTAATGTCACCAAGACTTAGTGATTTATTGATTTTAGGGAAAATTGCAACGGCGGTTCCCTGACCTTTTCAATTTTTGCAGACTTTACATTAACCTTCATTTTGTGTCATAAAGATCCTTAATCTTTTATAAATATCAAACTAATGGAAAACATCCGTTTGGCCGTTAGTTGACCAAGAATGTCAAAATTTGATTAATTTTCACCAAATTAGAAAGGGCAAAATGGTACTTTGCTTTTTCCTCATATTCGATGAGTTAAAAAAAATTCAAAAATAAAAATAAATTTATAAACCCACCGCCCTCACCCCACCCAACTTCCCAAATCGAACTTGACAAAGTATCTTCCTCTCCCCTGATACCCTATCGAAAACCCCCACCTTAAAACAAAATAGATGCTACCTACCACCACCCTTCGCTACCCACCCGTCCTCGACCGCTCCAACCACCACTAGCGTTATTGCCGCCCCAACCCAACCAATGAGGAAAAAAGAAATTTAGGATTTGTGAAAGTTATCAAATAGGCAAACGTAGCAAATTACATTTTAAACCTCGACGTAATAATGATTTTGGACTTTTTCAAAATTTTCATTGTGATCTTTGAGAACCATCCCCCATTTTATCTACTGATTAATTCTCATATTATGCATGTATTATTGATAATTATAGTAGATATATGTGGCTTGTTTCTTTAAGTAAAAAGATTTATTTTTTTGGGAATTTTTGTACCTTTGTTAACTACATTGAGAAACAATGCTCCCGTTGCATAAAAATACTTCAAATTTATGGCAGAGGAGATTTTGTTAGCAATTATTTTACTAACTACTTGTAGGAGCTATGAATTGTTCTTCAATTATCTTGCCCTCATACACCTGACTCGACCAAGAAAGCTAGAAATCACGTCGCGTAAAGAATAACCCAACATGTTGTTCAACTCGTATCAAGAACCGAGATTACACGTAAGAAATCCAACATGTTGATTACCCGGAACAAGAACCGTGAAGTAGGAACGCCACAAAAGAATTGTGAAACCTTTTGATAAGTTCAAGTTATAACTTTAAACCACCAAGAACATGAAGGAATAAAACTCTCAAATTTATTTAATTCTCTTAAATAATCAAAGTCTTGTTTTCAAATAATAATAGATCATATTTATATGAAATTGTGAAAAATCCTAATTTAGCTAGATAATCTCGTACTTAATTCAAATAGATCACAAAAGATGCTAAAAAGATAGTATTTAAGTCAAACTAGGAAACTGCGAAAAAGATAAAATTCTCGCCAAATTTTATATTATTTTCCGCCAACTTGTTATCGGCATGTTTCTGTGCGACCACATGTCCAAATGTACAATGCGCCCACCTAGCCTTGTGCATAATTTCGTGACGATTCTGAATTATATTCATGGGCAAAAATCCGACACTCGAATTGAGAGTTATGCCTATTTTAATCTACCCTATTCGTTGTTTTTCCAAATTTCTTCCAAACCTTGAATCCAACTCGTTTCTGTTCTCGAGCCCCTTTACAAAACTTGAACTTTAGTTTGTCAACTTCACACATCTGAACTCCATTGCTTGAACCCTTAATCTGTGTGACCCGACCAAGTGATTTGCTGTCCCGGATCATATCATCTCATCTCTCTTCGGAAGGACTCGACCTCGAATCCGAACCTACATCAAACAAAGCAACATTAGCAACCTCAGAAATGTTAAATATTACAGACTTACCCAGCAGAAGTAAACTGTAGCCTTCATTCTCGATCAAAGCAATGGGATGACATGGTCCATATCCCCTAGGATGTAGTTTGGACCTCATTTGAGTTTGTATCTGCCTCGTATGTATCATCATTTGTGTCTCACAAATTCCAACACTAACACCAATAGATGAAAAAGTTAAATTGAACAAGATTAGTAACTTAAAACCATTTGTCAAATTGTAATGCGGAACGGGATTTAGTAGACTTAACTCACTTTTAACACACTCCATAATTCCAACCTAAGATGGGTAAGACTATTGTGATTAAAATAAAAGCATTCATCGGTCAACAATAATGCATTTTAATTGCTTAGCATATACGATTAACTCCCTATGACATGCTAGAATTTCATCATTTAGTAAATGCATATAATAAACAAACAAGAAATTTTCCTACATGCAAGCTCATAGTCTAATCTAAGTATATCAATTTGATACGTTACCATGACGTGGTCACATACATCCTCTTTGTTATTCACCAAATTTTCCATGTGATTTACAATAAGTGGATAGTTAAGGTATGTTGCACCACAAATTATTCCACCATGGAATGGTTCCTTGACATCCTGCAAAAGAGAATTATCCAAATTTGGGATGGGATTGTTAGTTCTCGCTAAAGCTCTCTCACACTCGGCTTTTCTTGCATATAAGTGCACTTAGGAATTTTCTCTCCTTTATGATTTTTCTCTCTTTTCTCTCATGTGGTTCTACTCTTTTTCCCTCACTCTCAGCCACCTTACTTTCTTCTCTCTTGCTCTCCTTTTTGCACTCTTTATTTTTATTCTCTCGCTCACTTTTCAATTTCAGTTGATCTTCATGGACTTGCTGTGGTGTCAAAGGCACAAGTATGATAGCTCTTCCATCCTTTACCAAGTTGTAACGATTTGTAAATCCTTAATGTTTCACTCTCCTATCATATCGTCATGGCCTACCCAACAATAAATGTCCCGCATACATTGGAACCACGTCACACAACACCTCATTATTATTATACCGCCCAATGCTAAAATCCACCAAGGCCCTCTTGGTAACCCTGATCTCTCCACAATTATCCAGCCTCTCTAATTTGTATGGTTGTGGATGCCTCATAAGAGGTAACCTCAACTCTTTCACAAGGGTCATGCTAGCCACGTTTATACAACTCCCTCCATCTATAATCAAATTGCAAACCTTATTTTTAATGTGACACCTAGTGTGAAACAAATTCTCCCATTGTTGCTGCTCATCATCCACTTTCATTTGTGTAATAAGAGCATGCATCACTACCAATGACTCCACAACCGAATACTCTACACAAGTTTTACTCTTAACATCCTCCAACTCAGGCATGCTGTCATTCCCACTTCCATCATCCGACTCAATCTCTCTATTTTCCCGAATAATCATCACCATCTATTTGGACACTGTAAAGCTATATGCCCTGAATCCAAACACTTGAAACATTTAATAGCCCTTGACCTACGAGCTCGATTTTCAATGTTTGGTTTATTTTTAGTAACCTCTTCCTTAACCTTAGGTACTTCAACCTTTCCCTTGGTATCCAACCGATCATTCATATCACCACTACTCCACTTGGGTTCCATAGTAAACCTAGCTACCCCTTTTCGTCTAAGTTGTCTCTCCACCTTCATAGCCACGTGCACTAAGTTCTCCAACTCCACATAGTGGTGCAACTCTACTATGATAACAACATCCCTATTCAACCCATTCTAAAACCTAGCCATGGTGGCCCCCCGATCCTCCTCTACATTTGCTCGAATCATCGCCACCTCCATCTCCTTATAATAATCCTCCACACTTCTAGACCCTTGAGAAAGCATTTGTAACTTATGATGAAGATCATGGTAATAATGTCCAGGTACAAACCATTTTCTCATGCAAGCCTTCAATTTTCCCCACGTCTCAATTGGCCTATCCAAATTTCTCCTATGACTAGTCACCAATTGATCCCACTAAATAATAGCATAGTCAGTGAATTCTACTACCGCTAACTTCAACTTTTTCTCCTCCAAGTAATTATGGCAATCAAACACCAATTTTACCTTCTTTTCCCACTCTAAGTAAGCTTCGAGGTCACTCCGACCTTGGAAAGCTGGAATATTCAGTTTGGTGTTCCCCAAATCTCTATCAACCCCTCGATCAAATCTACATCCTCTATTTCTCATTCGTCCCATGTCAACTTCCAAATAATATCCACTACTACATACGCTCGCCGCCTTATCTTCCCCATCAAATTCAGTCATAAGATTTCGTCCTCGCCTATCTTCTCTACCTCTACAAGGAACCTTTAGGCGTCCCACGCTGCTGACTCCCAATCAAGGTTTCATGTCTCGCTACATCACCAATAATACGTTCAACCGCCAAACCAAATTGATCAAACCTATGATGTATAGCCTGCATAATATCCATAAACTCCGCATAAAATCCCTTCGACACCTTTTTCTCCTCGCCTTTACTCATATCTCATTTTTTTTTTGCAAATAAGTAAATAACAAAAAAAATCAAAGGAAAATTAATAACAAGAAAACAAATTAATTTACCTCACATGTTTGCACTCGTGTATCACTCGAAATTTGGCTTTTACCCAATATTGAGCTCACCCTTGCCTTTTACCGCTTGTCATCCTTTCTCAATGGCTCGAGAAATAACAGATCTCAATCAAATGGGACACAATCCCACAATGAACACCACCACAAGGACAGTTCGGATAATCAACAGAATTCACGGACTGAGGTAATTAACTCAAGTTCAAGAAAAAAAAATAAAACAAAAATGACGCAAAATCTTTTTCTTTGTTTGGTTTTGTTTTGCATCTAAATGTTCACGTCTCTCTTTTTTTTAAACAGTCATGTCGTGAATAGTAACAACATGAATAGTAATTTTTTTCTCAATAAACAACTAACTAATTAATCTAGAGGCAATTAAACAATGAAAATAAAGGCTAAAAACAAGAACAATAAATCTGAATTATTATTTTTTACTCGAACAATAAAAATAACTAACAAAATAAATAAAGGATAGATTACCTAAATTCTGGAGCCAAGCTTTGATACCAACTGATGTGAACCCAACCAAGAATTGATCTTGGAAAACCACGAACAAGATGGAACCAACCCAAGAAAGCTAAAAATCACGTCACGCAAAGATCAACCCGACTCGTTGTTCGACCCGTATCAAGAACCGAGATTTCGTGTAAGAAATTCAACCCGTTGATTATTAGAAACAAGAACCGTGAAGTGAGAACGCCACAAAAGGATTGTGAAGCCTTTTGGTAAGTTCAAGTTAGAATTTTAAACCCACAAGAACATGGAAGAATAAAATTCTCAAAATTTAATTTAATTCTCTCAAATAATCAAAGTCTTGTTTTAAAATAATAATAGATCTTATATAAAACTATGAAAAATTCTAATTCAGCTAGATAATCGCGTGCTTAATTCAAATAGATCACAAAAGATGCTAAAAAATTGTATTTAAGTCAAACTAGGAAACTACCAGAAAAGATAAAATTCTCGCCAAATTTTTATACTATTTTCTGACAACTTGTTCTCAGCATGTTTATGTATGACTGCAAGCCCAAAAGTGCCATGCGCTAGCCTAGCCTTGTGCATAATTTCGTGACGATTCTGAATTGTACTCATGGGCGAGAATGTGACACCCGAACTGAGAGTTATGTCCATTTTAATCCACGCTACTCGTTTTCTTTCCAAATTTCTTCCAAACTTTGAATTCAACTCGTTTCGGCTCCCGAGCCCTTCACAAAACTTGAGCCTTGGCTTGTCAACTTTACCCATCTAAACTCTATTGCTTGAACCTTTGACTCGTGTGATCCGACCAAGTGATTGCATGTCCTAGATCATATCAAATCTTTTCAACTGCTGTCTTTTTAATTACTCATTTACAGTCTCTTGCATTAGTAGTAACTCACACTTTTACAAAATCTTTAGCAAACATCTTGACTATAGTTCTTTTAGAGTTGTTGGTCTCAAGTTCTATCCCTACATTTGGAATACTACTTCAAACAAATTTGACCCAAAATCGTTGCCATGTGTTTTTATGGGTTACAGCAAAATACATAAAGGCTACAAATGTTTTTATCCACCAACTAGCGGAATATTTGTCTCCAGATATGTTTTGTTTGATGAAGAAACTCTTATAAAAATCTTGGTGTTTATCAACATAACTCTAGCACAAAAAAATATCACCACTTTTTCAGATTAGCTTGATCAATCAACCACGCCATGCGATGCACAAAATTTAACATCAATCGATAGTTTCCAGAATGTCATTGAGCTTCCTTTCTCGATAGGCCATGATACTTTGCACCATAACACCACTATTTCCCATGATGTGGCTACTAATGACCATAGATCTCATATTCATATCTATGATCCATTGCTTATTGAAGACTTGGCTGCCACTCCCATTACAACATCTATTTTACATGATCATCCTATTATCACTAGAGGTAAATCAGGCATTGTCAAACCAAATCTAAATACGCCAATCTTCATAATGTTACCTCCGTTCCTCAAGAACCCAAGACTATCAAATTTGCTTTTAAACATGAGAAATGGTTTTATGAAATGAAAGATGAATTGCAAGCTATCAAAAAAAAATGACACTTGGGTTTTAGTTCCTAGAGAACATAATATGCATGTAATTGGCAACAAATGGGTTTACAAAACCAAGCTCAAATTTGAGGCACTTTTGAAAGCCTAAAAGCCAGATTAGTCGATAAAGGATATAATCAAGTAGATGGGATTGATTACCATGAGACACTTTCTTCGATAAATAAACAAGGTACTATACAACTTGTACTTTTAGTTGCTACTTCAAAAAATTGGGACATTCTCAATTAGATGTTAAAAATGTTTACTTACATGGTTCTCTCAAAGAAACTATTTTTATGGACCGACCCCTTGGTTTCATTGATTTAAATTTACCAATTCATGTTTGTAAGTTACAGAAAGCTTTATATAGTCTAAAACAAGCACTAGGGGCATGATTTTCTGGCTTTAGTGAGTTCTTAATTAAGTATGGTTTTATATGTATTATTGCTAACCCTTCTCTTTTTTTACTATAAGACCAAATCTGATATCTTAGTTCTCCTTTTATATGTTGATGACACGCTTCTTACTAGGTCCAATACCATACTTTTAAACACTTTGTTCTTGCGCTTTACCAAGAGTTTGATACGAAGGATTTAGGTTTAATGCATTACTTTCTTGATGTTCAGATTACACGTACTACTAATGGCTTACTCTTGTCACAATCTACATATGCTTTTAATATCATCAAGCGAACCCAAATGGAAGGATGTAAGCCTATGAATACCCCAATGTCTCCCAAACACAAACATTTAGATGATGCAACTCCATTCTATGATCCTACATATTATCGCAGTTTAGTCAAAGCCCTACAGTATTTGACTTTACTCAGCCTGATTTATCCTTTAGTGTAAATTTTGTCTCACATTTTATGCATTCTCCCACTCAAGGTCACTATCAACTTGTCAAGAACATTATGAGATATGTCCATGGCACCATCACCTTTCATCTTCACGTGTGCAAACAATCAGGTCTTAATTTCTATGGCTTCTTACTCTGATTGGGCAAGTTGCAAGGACAATAGACGATCAACTTCTTGCTTTTGTACCTTTCTTGTAAGCAATATAATCTCTTAGTTTGAAAAAAAAAAGCAAGTATCTTTTCTCATTCAAGTTCGGAAGCGGAATACAAATCCATGGCCAACGCTTCAGCTAAATATATCTATCTTATCTCTTGCATAACCTTGGGATCCCTCAAGATTGTCCACCGCTATTGCTGAGAAGTGCGTTTTGCGCACTCAATTATGCGATAAAACAAGACTAATTGTTGATATAAATGCTTGACTATAGCTTAATTCGATATGAATTGTGTTTGTAGGCCTACTTTGATGGAATGAATGAAATGTACGCGAAAATAGGCGAAAAGGACTAAAATGGAAGGAAATAAAAGTCCGTGGACTAAATTGAAATTATTCAAAAGTTGACCCGAACGATGAATCATACATGGAATTTTGCTAAAAATCTAATTGTCGATAACATGGATGGCTAGAAGTAGATGGAAGAGGAAGAAAGATCGAAAGTGGAATGAAAAGAAAATTGGGGATGAAAATCAACTAAGGGAAAAGTTGTTCTACCTTGCGATCGCATGGGGACATACCATGTGATTGCCCAGACTCAAACAGGGAGCTCCGAAGAGCAAAATTATTAGTCCTTGCAATCGCATGAGGATACACTGTGAGATCGCAAGGCATGTTTCTGGCGTGAGAAATTTTTGTTTTCTTTTTCGATCCAACCACTTCTAGAATGATACTTGGAGAATCTATTTAACCCTAAACTCGCCCATAATTAGTTTTTTACACATTATTAGAGAAAAAAACACCATTGAAGAGCAAAGAGAAAGGCTAGAACAGGGATTTCACTTCAAAATTCAAGAT
>CAIGRH010164470.1:0-20314 GCA_903798295.1 Fraxinus nigra | reverse complement strand
TTAATATCAAAATCACAGAGTACATGCATTACATTCATTTTGAATAGCCCATTGGCTAATTATCATTTGCCTACAAACATACCATTTTTGGTGAGTATAAACTTGTCAGATTCAAATACTAGCGTAAACCCATTCTTGCTTAATAAAGCTCCAGACACCAAGTTTTTGCGAATATTAGGCATGCAGCACATCGATGAGTGTTNTAGCTAATTTAGCATCGACACATGTTTCACATCGATGATTTTGATCAAATGTAATAGGAGGCAATAAATATAAACTTACCAATTTACGTAAAGTATTAACATTTACATGTCCTAACCTATCATGCCATAAGTTAGAAGACTCAATCAAGTAAGTAGAAGATTTATTTTTATTAATATCAAAATCACAGAGTACATGCATTACATTCATTTTGAATAGCCCATTGGCTAATTATCATTTGCCTACAAACATACCATTTTTGGTGAGTATAAACTTGTCAGATTCAAATACTAGCGTAAACCCATTCTTGCTTAATAAAGCTCCAGACACCAAGTTTTTGCGAATATTAGGCATGCAGCACATCGATGAGTGTTACTTCTTTCCCTGATGTCATTTTCAGCTCTACTTTATCGATGTTGCAAAGTTGTCCATGAATAGTTGTCGTCCATTAATGGGAGTGTAAGATGAAAACATCTCCTTACCAGCACAGACGTGATGAGTAGCGTCGGTATCAACGAACCATTCTCTCGGATTGTCCACTATATTTGCTTCAAATACAACAGCTAAGAGCATTAGTTCAGACACACCGTTATACATCTATCTTTTTTGATCAAGTGTACTTGGTCCTTTTTGTTTTATTTTTTCTGTCGACAGTCATTTACAATGTGATCAGGCTTACCGCAGTTATAACAGTCTCCTTTGAATTTCATGGCCTTGCTCTTTTGCTTGCCATTACCTGAGTGCTTCATTTTCTTGCTAGTACTTGGCTCCACCAAATTGACTTTAGCATCCATTTGCAACTTTTCGGATTTTTTTTCAGAATTGTGATTATCTTCCTCAATTCTTAATCGTACAATCAAATCTTCAAGTCCTATTTTCTTACGTTTATGTTTCAGGTAGTTCTTGAAATCTTTCCACATTTGGGTGATTTCTCGATAATCGCAGCGACTTGAAACGACTCAGAGAGTTTCATTCCTTCTGCATGTATGTCGTGTAAGATGATTTGTAGTTCTTGGACTTGATTCATTGCTGTTTTAGAATCTATCAAATGAAGTCCAAGAACTTGCCTACAACAAATTTCTTCAATCCGACGTCTTCCATCCGTCTTGTACTTCTTTTTCAATGATTCCCATAGTAATTTAGTTGTCTTGATCGAACAGTATACGCTGTATAGTGTGTTGTCAAGGTGATTGAGGATGTAGTTTTTGCACAAGAAGTCACTATGACTCTATGCATCAAATGCTGCTCGTTTTTAAGAATCTGTTTCGTCCTCCTCAACAGTTAGAGCATCTTCATTCTAGAATTTTGTCAAATTCAGAGTCGTGAGATAAAACAACATTTTCTATTGCCATCTTTTAAAATCGAGGAAAATACTAATATAAATTAAATATATTATTATTTTAAATAATAATAAAATAAATATAAATCAAATATTAGCTGAGCCAGACAGCGGCGGCGTGTGCGTGGACTTTGGCCTAACCTACTAGCATATAGGTTTTCTTCACTTCAAAGACTATTGGTACCCATTGGGGCCCAAATCCAAGTTTCAGGCTTGAGTAATATAAAATGGTTTATATTCTTCTAACTTTCCTAGGTGGGATTGACACTTTTCCAATTCTCCACCAATGTATTTTAACTTCAAATGGTCATTTTTTGGCCTTAATTTCTCATTCACCCTATATTGATTTTGAGAAAAGAAATACACTACATTAATCTACTCATGGAGTGGAATACATTCGGCCAAAGAAATATTTTGTCCAACTAACGGGATCCACTAAAATAATTGGTCAAAAGTTGGTCAAACCAACTAATAAAACCAATTTTCCAACAACGACTGGCTTCGCCCTCTCTCTTCCAGTTAACTCATTTGAAAAAAAAACGATCATTCAAAAGCCTTTCAAAATTGGCACTATATCATCAACAATAAGTAGACTTATTAGAATTTAAAAAGTTTTATAATCTACTATTCAATTATTATTTGAATTTATGTGAAGGGTTGCTTGTGTATCTCTTTATTTTTTGGTAAATTAGCAAAGTATGTTTCGTAGTTCCAAAAATATTTCGAAATGTTCGAAATTATGTATCTTCAAGTGTTTAATATTTTCATCTATCTTTACATTGTTTGTTTAGCTTAAAAGGATAATGGTGAAACATATCATACGCTTTTATCAGCACTTGAACGTTATCGTTTGGATAACATTGCAACCCTCTTTTATCATTTTGTTCAATTCAAAGTTTGAACAAAGTAATGTACTAGCCGCCAACCCACTGTAACCATTTTCCTGTATCGAGGTTGGGGACTATCTGTGGAAAACATTGACGAAGTTCATCTGGCTTAAAAAATTTAAAAATTGATCAATCAAACACGGACTAATATAGGTACATCTAAATGTATAAAAGGAATAGAGAAATCAAGAGGAAAGTCATATGAGCCCATGCCATTAATAAAGCGGATTCACCTGCTAATTTTTATGTTATGCCATCATCAACGGTTACGCCTGGATCAAATTTTATTTTTGGGATGTTTTATGAGTTGTGAAGTTTTGAAAAATGTATATTTATCTAATTGAAGCACTATTGGCCAACAAAAATACAATAGAAATCGCTGATAAAACTTTAAGAGATATCTTGGACAATTCAAAACCGTTTGGTGGAAAAAAAATTGTATTCGGAAGAGAGTTTTCACCAAGTACTACATGTCGTCCTTAGAGCAACAAGACAACAAACAATTAACAAAAAAATGTTTAGATCGTATTTTTGGGAGAAAATGAAAGCGTACTCAAAATGACAATCGATTTGTACAATACTTGATTCAAACTGGTATTGGAGTAGTGGATAATTTCATCAACTTACCAAAGGCAACTATACGTCGCACTTTCTCGCAGAGTTTCAATGCAAACAACAAAAGTTTTGGTAAAAGCAAATAATAAATGTTGTGTACAAAGAAGTGTTACTGTAATCAAAGCATTATATTTTAGTTTATTCAATATTTTCACATTGTTACGTAATTTCATAAAAAAATTATATATACATTAGTAATTTTAACTTTTCTTTTAAAAATATCAATTACTTTAACTATTTCAAAAGCAGTATTAGTACTTCAAAAATATTACACATATCATTTATCCGATACACAAGACGTGCAACGCACGTGCTTACTACAAGTTACTTCAAAAATCACTACAGACCAACATTTCCTACTACACTTACATAGTCCATAAAAAAAATCAAATCTATGAAAACCCAAAAAAAAAAAAACATCGATATTTGAAAAGGACGGACTCAAATTCTCTTAAATGGAGAATATTTAAATCCAAATTGTCAGCTAGTTCATAAATTAGCTTAAACATCACTAAAGCTAAAGAATTTCGTGTAAACTTATACAATTCATCAAATAAACCAAATCTCCACAAACATAAAATAAATTTCGATTATTATGTAAAAATAAAAGGGGCGAAATGACGGACCATTTTGGAGGTGAGGCCCGTACTCTCGGTGGCTGATAGGTGCTGATAGGGATTGAGCCAATATAACAAACAAGTAGTGAAAGTAATTAATTCAACCCCTCCATCTGCAAGAATTAAAATGGCAGCTATAATAGGCAAATCCAACAACTCTCACACACACTGCCAGAATATAAATTGAACACCAGATTTTTAACGAGGAAACCCTGTGAAGGGAAAAACCCAGGGACCTAGTATGAACATATAATGGGGTATACAATTAACACTCCAGAGGCTACCGATACATTAAGAACACATATAGTTCTTGGATATCAACAACAACATCATCATAAAATAAACACACTATAACAAGAGAAAATCTCACAAAGAAGCGTGCAAAGCCCAGAGAAATGGAGAGGAGTCTTGATGATCAGATTCGATCAAAACGTAGCCCTCTTCACCAGTAGAAACATACTGAAATTTCACTTTAATCGGACCACAAATGGACCTCCGATCTTTGGAAAGAAGAAACTGAACCCTTACTTTCTCTCTTTCTCGTTTGCTCTCTGTCTGAGAAAATGAAGCTGCTCTCTCTCTCTCTCTCTTATTGGTTTCACTTCATTTGTTATAACTTTACTTGGTTTTTGGGCCTAAAGAAGAAAACGCCCACTAACCAATTAAATGGGTTTCTTTACGTGGAGAGAAAACCCAACAAATCTCTCCCTCCCGACTACGTGAGGGATTCCACCAATCCCGCTATCCTTCTATATAGGTAATGACTTTGTCATCATATCTTAACCATTCTCATCATTATGGATTTTATCAAGCTGTAACTTTTTTATCTCTAGAGCATCTCAAATCCAATGATACTTCACTTCAATATGTTTGGATCTTGAGTGGAATGTTAGATTCTTAATGATATGGATAGCACTCTGACTATCGCAATAGAGTATATACTTCTCTTGCTCTAAGTCCAGTTCTTGTAAGAACTTCTTTATCCATAGCAACTCCTTGCTAGCTTCAGTAATGGCTATGTACTCAACCTTTGTGGTTGATAGAGCAACACATTTCTATAGTCTTGATTGCCATAAAACTGCTGCCCCTGAAAATTGATCAAGTA
This sequence comes from Fraxinus nigra, assembly GCA_903798295.1. NCBI lineage: Eukaryota > Viridiplantae > Streptophyta > Magnoliopsida > Lamiales > Oleaceae > Fraxinus > Fraxinus nigra. The sequence continues at coordinate 15,550 of CAIGRH010164470.1, read as the reverse complement.
CCAAGAAGTAGACTTTCTAGAGTCAACATCACCAACCATATCTGTATCTATGAACCCAACAAGCTCAGGTTTGCTGATGCCAAAAGATAAACAATCTTAGAAGTCCCTCTAAGATATATGAGAATCCACTTCACTGCTGCTCAGTGTTCATTTCCAAGATTAGAAAGGAATCTACTGACAACTTCAGCTGAATGAGCAATATTTGGCCTTGTGCATACCATATCATACATCAGGCTACCCACAGCTGATGCACAAGGCACGTTCTTCATTTCTTCATTCTCTTTCTCACTTGAAGGACTTTGCTTTGAACTTAAGTTTCAAATGACTTGCAAGTAAAGAGCTTACTGGTGTTGCCTTGACCATATTGAACCTGTGTAATATCTTCTCGATATAAGCTTCCTGTGATAACCATAATTTTCCATTCTTTCTATCACGAGAGATCTTCATACCGAGAATTTGATTTGCAGGTCCCAAATCGTTCATTTCAAAGGACTTGCTCAACTTCCTCTTCAGTTTCTTAATCTATTCAATGTCACGACTAATAATCAACATGTCGTCCACATATAACAAGAGGATAATAAATTTCCCATCAGAGAATTTCTTTATGAACATACAATGGTCAGAAGTTGTCCTGGTGTAGCCATGCTCAACTATGAAAAAAATCAAATTTCTTGTACCATTGTCCTGGGGCTTGCTTGAGACCATACATGATTTTCTTCAATCTACACACAAGATTTTCTTTGCCTTTAGCTGTAAATCCTTCCAGTTGCTCCATGTATATTTCTTTTTCAAGATCACCATGAATGAAAGCGGTCTTCACATCAAGTTGTTCAATCTCCAGATTCATTCTAGCTGCCAAGCCTATACAACTCGGATTGAAGACATTTTAACCACAGGTGAGAAGATTTCTTCAAAATGAATACATTTCTTCTGACCAAACCCTTTTACAACCAACCTTGCCTTGTACCTTGGTTGCAAACTATATGGTTCAACTTTTAGTGTAAGCACCCATTTGTTCTTTAGTGCTTTCTTGCCCTTAGGCAACTCTACTAGGTCATAGGTGTGCAAAGATTTCATCTATTCTTGCATAGTTTTTAACCACTCATTTTTCTGATCATGGAGCAGAACATCCTGATAACTTTCTGGCTCTTCCCCATCAGAATGTAGCACATACTCATTACTGGAATACCTCTTGGAAGGCTGACGTTCTCTAGTAGATCTTCTCAACTCTTCTTCAATTGATACCTCAAGAGGAACATTTTCTTAATTTTGATCCAGTTCTGCATCATCCTGTGTAGAGGCATCATCATGTCTGTCTCCTATACTATCATGCTCTTCTTGTACATTTTCTTGTGGTCATTATGTACCTAGGGTCTGGTACATATAGAACTGAACTAATTTGTTCTTCATTGACTGTATTTGGCTTCTTTGTCTGATCCAAATCTTCAATGGTTTTATCTTCAAAGAAGACTACATCTCTACTCCTGATAATCTTCTTATTCACTAGATCTCACAACCTGTACCCAAATTCTGCATGTGTATAACCCAGTAAGATAAACTGCCTTGCTTTGCTATCAAGCTTAGACATTTCATCTTTATAAATATGAACAGTACTCGACAGCCAAAAACTCTCAAATGATCAAAAGACATATCTTTCTCTATCCAAGAGCACTCGGAACATCATCATTCAAAAGAACTGATGGAGAAAGATTAATCAGGTCTACTGCTGTCCTCATTGCCTCAGTCCAAAAATGCTTAAGCAATTTTGCATGAGAAAGCATGCATCCGATTTTTTCACAAATAGTCATGTTCATTCTCTCTGCCACCCCATTCTGTTGTGGGGTCTTCGGAACAGTTTTCTCAAGCCTGATCTCATATTTTCTTAGTACTCTTCAAATGGTTCTCTGTAATCACCACCATTATCTACTCTGACACATGTTAACTGCCTTCCAGTTTTTCTTTCAACTTTCAAATGAAAGTCTTTCAATACTTTCAGCACTTGATCTTTAGATTTCAAAGGATATACAAACACCTTTCTAGAGAGATCATCAATAAATGTGACATAATACAATGCACCACCTAGAGATTTACTTAGCATTGTGCAAACATCAATGTGAACTAAATCAAGAATATGAGTCTTTCTAGATGTAGGGAATCTACGAAATGCAACTCTGCTTTGCTTTCCAACTAAACAATGAGTACAAGGGATAAGTGATGTACCTTTCACATTGTGTAGGGTCTTCTATCTGGCAAGAATTTGAAGTTCCGTTTTACTCATATGACCAATCCGCTTATGCCATAGCTCAGTAGAGGCTTCATTATCAGCAATATTCACCTCTCCATGAATAAGTTTTGCTTCTATTCTGTAAAGACCATTAGTCTTTTTCCCTCTGGCTAAAACAAGAGAACCCTTGGTCAGTTTCCAACTACTGTCTCCAAGGTGATTATGATAGCCTTCTTCATCAAACTTTCCAACATAAATCAAACTGTAGCGCATATCAGGAACATGTTTGACACATCTAAGAAGTAACCTACTACCACTGCTAGTTTCCAATTGCACATTCCCCATGCCAATAGTTTTAGCTTTAGCTTTATTTCCCATCCTGATCTAACCAAAATCACCACTGGTATATGAAAAGAAATCCCTACGTGGAGTAATATTAATAGACGCTGATGTATCAACTATCCATATAGTATCCTGGTATGAAAGACTAGCAAATGCTTCATCTTAAGCAATAAATACCTATGTCTCAGATGCTACAGCTGCAGTCTCTTTTTGTTCTTTATGTTCTTCACCTTTCCATTTTGACCGTTCCCTTTTCCATTTTCTGCCCTCTTTTTTAAGGTTCCCTAGCTTATTACAATGATAACATTTTATCCCATTTCTTGACTTAGATTTTCCTCTGGACTTGTCACGATTGTCATCACCACGAGGTTTTCTACNCATCAGATGCAACTGCCGCAGTCTACTTTTTGTTCTTTATGTTCTTCACCTGTCCATTTTGACTGTTCTCTTTTCCATTTTTTATACTCCTTGCCACAATAATAACATTTTATCCCATTTGTGGACTTCGATCTTCCTTTAGACTTGTCACGACTGTCATCACCACAATGTTTTCTGCTTTGGTTTCTCCCCCTTCTTTCTGTAACGAGTGCTTCAGAATTAGAAGAAGCACATTGCTCCTTTCTTCTGGCTTCTTCATTAAACATACCGTCTTTTACCATGTTGACAGTGATCACACCATTTGGGGCCGAATTACTCAGAGAGACAACTAAAGTTTCCCAACTGTCTGGTAAGGAACTCAACAGAAGTAAAGCCTTCACCTCATCATCTAGTGTAAGCTTCATGGTAGACAACGCATTCAATAAATCTTGAAAACTGTTCAAGTCCTCTGCAACGCTATTACCATCCCTGTACTTTAAATTTACAAGCCTTGTTCTGTGCAGTCTTTCTTTCATAAAGACCTTCTAATTTCTGCCAAAGACTATATGCATCTACTTCTTTGGCCATATGATGAAAGACACTCTGATCAACCCATTGCCTAATATGTCCAACAACCTTTCTATTCAACTTCTTCCAATCCTTATTAGTTATAGAATCGTATTTCTTGCCATTCCACTCAATGGGTTCAAACTATATCCTCCATCCTAGTCTTCCAATTATAATAATTGGAAGATATGAGTTTAACCATGCCACTAGCAGAATCCTTCATTTTAATTCTCACAGAAAATGCAGAGACACAAGCAAAGCTTTGATACCACTTTGATAGGGATTGATCCAATATAACAAACAAATAGTGAAAGTAATTAATTCAACCCTCCATGTGCAAGAATTAAAATGGTAGCTATCGTAGTTCTTGGATATCTACAACACATCATTATAAAACAAATACTCACTATAACAAGAGAAAATCTCATAAAGAAGTGTGTAAAGCCCAGAGAAATGGAGAGGAGTCTGGATGATCAGCTTCGGTCAAAACATAGCCCTCTTCGCTAGGAACAACATACTGAAATTTCACTTTAATCGGACCACAAATGAACCTCCGATCTTTGGCAAGAAGAAACTGACCCATTAATTTCTCTCTCTCTCTCTCATTTGCTCTCTGTCTGAGAAAACGAAGTTGTTCTTTCTCTTCTATTGGTTTCACTTCATTTGTTATAACTTAACTTGGGTTTTGGACCCAAAGAAGAAAAAGCTCACTAACCAATTAAATGGGTTCTCTTACGTGGAGGAAAAACCCAACATGTGCATCTTGATGTCTTCTAGGGTTTCACATTGGCAGAGGTTATTGAAGTCGGCGGCGATGAGAAGGTCGAATCGGTAGCCACGGATGATGGCCTCTAGGAACCCGCCTTTCATGGCTAACTTGGCCCATTTACTTTTGGGCTTATATTATTAGTGGGCTAGCCCAAGCCCTTTAATTTTAGGGTCATTTTGTTGTATATATGGCTATATTGAAGCTTTGGAAAGGGACGTGAATTGTTATGTAATTTCTGTTATTAGTGGAGTGATTCTTCAATTCAACTTATACCTCATCTCGTCTCAATTTTCATCATTTTTCCTCCCAATTTCTGTTTTTCTTCGTAGACTTATTGAATCATTCAACTGGCTTCAGCTGATTTCTGTTGCTGAGAGTTACGATGAAGGAGTTGAAATTGAAGTCGAGCCGTGACAAATTGGTATCAGAGTAGGTGTATATTCCTAGGTAATTGATAGAAATGGATACGAGGTCAAAAGCAATGGATGAACATTTGAAGAAATTGGAGTCGAGCCATGACACCGCTACGGATGTTGAACGTCGAAGCTTTTAATCCATACATTTTCTCTACATTTCTTAAGTGAATCAAACGAAATTGAAAGGAATAATTGAATAAAACTCTAACAAAATTGTTTGTAGGGAGAGAAAGAGGTTAGAGGCAATTACGAAGGGGAATTGCAGAGAAAGATTGATCGGTGTCCGTTATTTGGAATTTCAACTTGAGAAAATTAGAATCAGGGTCTCAAACTTCATGAAATACAACATTTAGGTCCCCGTACCCAAATATGTGTCTCATAGGATAAAACCACTTGTACATTCTCTTGTGTCCATTTTAGTTTACATTCCATTGAGTTTCGAATTGAAATGGGCGGAAATATGTGTTTTATTTAAAAATTATCCAATGATGTCAAGACATGTGGCACAAAGTCAAACTTGTTGTCAAAGAAAATGCACATGTAGCATGATTCTGTCTTATATTTACTTACGAGGTTTGATATTGGTTGTATTTATAGATACTGTGGTATTTCGAATTACGTTGGGCACGATTCATTTGTTGGTTTCTATCTAAGATGAAATAAGATTTGATTTGTACTTTTTATCAAAAACAAAGAAGGTCAAGGATGATTATGGTGCGTCTTATTTGAAAGGAACACACTTTTCTGACCATCGTGGTACGACTTGTTGGGCCGTCTCTTCGTTTCACGTGCTGGCCTATTGGGATAGTAGCCTTCAGCCTTTGCCTATCCTTTACAAAATTTCTACTTGACCCTATTTTACTATTTAGGATGAATCAATGTGTCAACTAATTAGAGTCACGTTCAACCATGATTAGGAGAATTTTTTGAAAAGGAGAATAATCATTTGCTGATATAATTGTACAAGGCCCTTGAGGTTGATTTAAGAATTTCGTTGTGACCTAAAATATATTTGAAGGTATATTTGAAGTTAGTTGTTTATGTTGGAGAAGTCTTAAAGAAGTAAAAGATGACAAAGAGAAGAATTCTCAATTTTGATAGTTTTTTCTTATTTCAACTCAAATACTCCGTTATCGGTCTTGCCCAATGTAATAGGACTTCATCTTATGTTAGATTTCTGTTTGTATTAATTCTCCTAATTTGTTAAGGATTTTTGTATTATAAGTATGTAGTGTATTATAAATATTTATTTGATCGACTTAGAGAGTGATCCATGGTATCTAGGTTAATATAGAGAGACTCACAAATAGAGAGATCAAGAGAGAGTCTTGTGAGATCCAGTATAACATATTGTAACTCCTTACTTTCGATATAATAAATTTTCAGCACTTGCCCGTGATTTTTCCCATCTTGAATTTTCACGTAAACCTTGTGTTCTTGTGATTGTTATTTTCATCTTGTCCATTATCTCATCTTTAATATTCGTAACAAGTGACATTATATCTATCGTGGGGTTATAAAAATTGGCTTAATTTCTAACAAGTGCTATCAGAGCTAAGGTACCACAGTTCTTGGGAAAGCAAGTTTGGTTTCATATTAGAGCGATGTTTGATCAACTCAGAACGAGGTTTGTTTGGGATAGCAAGTATGAAGTTTGATATTTTTCTTTTGGATTGCAATACCAAATTTTCGTTATGACAAATTTTTGTTTAGACTCTGGAAGAGAAGCAACATAAGAAGTTGTGATAAAGGGGTAGAGAAGGTCCCAATTATATGTTTTGGAAGGTTCGACAATCACATTTGATGTAGCTATCGCTAAATTGAAAAAAAAAAGAGACATTGGGCTTCAAGAGAGGTTTGGTGAGGCTAACTTGGTTACTTATGGGTTGATAAGCATCATCTCAGATGGAATTGGTTGTGATCGGGTTGCTCCTAGTGATAATTGGAGCAAATGTGGTATTGAAGAACCTACTACTAGCTTATGTAGAGTTAAGTGTGATCTCAATTATCTTGTTGCTTGTTGTAATCGAGCAAATTTGGTACATAAGGTAATCCTATAGATAATCAATGCTTGGATTCAATCGCCGTTGGTGAGTTTGCCCTGGTTGGGCTTTGTGGAAAAGGTGGAGTAATTTATTTGGAGTATTTTGTTTGAAGATACTTGTTGAAGAGTTAGTTTTATTCCTTGTAGTGAAATTTGTCTACGGGTGGGAATTTTCTAAGTTTTGTTCAACGCAGTGGAATTCATATTAAGGTGAATTTTTTTTAGAATTTTGGTATGACCCGAATTCTTTTTTGTAGGTATATTTGGAGTTAGTTCTTTGTATCGGAGAAGTTTTGAAGAAGTAAAAGACGACGTGGAGAATGTTTCTCAAACTTGGCAATTTTTCTCTCCTATTTCAACTCAAATACTCTATTATTGTTTTCTATTGTCATAGGACTTCACATTGTGTTAGCCTCTTATTTGTATTAATTCTCCTAGTATGTTAGAGATTCTCGTATCATAAATATATAGTGTATTACATATATTTATTCGATCGACTCATAGAGTGATCTAGTTGATCCAGGTTAATAGAGAGAGACTCGCAGATAGAGAGATCATGATAAAGTCATGTGAGATTCAACATAACATAGTGTAACTCAATTTTGATATAGTGAATTTTTTTGCCACTGCTCATGGTTTTTTCATCTTGGACTTCCACATAAATTTTGTGTTCTTGTAATTATTATTTTCATCTTGTCATAACAAGTGGTATTGGATCTATCGTCGAGTTATAACTATTAGCTTAATTTCTAATAGTTGAGTGAAAGATGGAAAGTGTTGTTCCAAATTAATGAAAATGAATTGCAGGGTGAATGTGTTAACAAAAACTTCAAAATACTTGGGGTCCGTAGATTGGACAGGACAATAGATAACTTTTATCTTATATAATTCTCTTTTATAATCATTTTTCCAATGAATCAGGAACAACCTCGTGTGAGAAAGATGGTATATTCCAATTTAAGAAAAAATTCTTTTATTTCTTTCATAACTAATTCATACATACTTTTACAAAGATGAGCTTGAGTTGATCGATACCTTACATCTCGAAGAAAAGTGTTGACCATACCTAAAACTCTTTCCTTTTTTTATGTTGAAACTTCCAATTAAACTCGTTGTAACACATATATTGATCAAATCCCTATTCTGGCCAAGATCGGCGAACCAAATATGTTGGTCCATAATGTTGACTGTTGACAATGATATCAGCACAAAAATAAATTGGAAGATTCTTTACAGCCTATTTTAGTACACTCTGAACTGAACTCTTCACTACACTACAAAAAGATGAACATTTTTAAGTTATTCTATGTTGAATCATAAGCGAGACCATTTTAAGAAAGCCAAAACTTATGATATTTCATTCTCTCACTTTTTGTACCTTTCTTTCACTAATTTGTCTTTGATGTTGCATGGGATACATCGTGCGTTCTTTTAATCTCTTTCATCAATTTGCCTTTGCCTTCGCTTTTTTTCCTTTTCTTTATGCAAGGATCAAAAGGGTTCTATAGTTATTCAAATGACTCAATTCAAGAAGAACATTTCATTTTATACAACCAGGGAACCTAAAAGGAATTTTTTTCAAAGGAGATTCTATCCTTGCAAAACTTTATCTACAAAGTTTTATCAAAAACTATGTTATGCTCCAATTCACAAGGTCTCCTACATAAGTTTTTGTACACATGGAAAGAAAAAGGTATATAAACATCATATATACAGTAGGAAAATATCCATTAGTAGATGATGGTCGTGTTTATGATACTATTCGCAATTTTGTTTGTGTAATCATAGTTGAAATGGAGGTCTTGTTGCAACTCGACGCCAGGGAGGTTCTATAGGATTCCTCCAATTCGTCCTTGCTACTCTCCAGGGACAAATCCTTTGTGTTTTCACCATCATTTTCTTCTTTCGATACATGTGCATTCTTCTCAACAAGTTCTCTATATACTGAAGAATGAAGGAGTAGGCCAAGTGCCGTCAGAGTTCAAGATGAGGAAAATAGGATTTTTCTCCCAAACATTTCTTGTTTCATGTCATCATGACTCACAGCTTTTATTCATCACTGGAAAGTTGGAAAAACTAGTTGAGACTGTGTTTGGCTTTGTTTCTTTAACAGGAACCCAATTGTTTATTTCAAACTTCAACCATCTTATGTAGGTACTCAGGTCAAATATCTTACTGCATCGATCCATCTGTATTTAATTGCAGCAATATCATAGGCTCGAGCTGCCTCTTCTTGGGTACCTGCAAATAGGCATGTTATCTTTGTTAGAAATTAAGCTTTAATAAAAAATGGAATAATTTTAAGAACAAGAAAGGTCATCACATAAATTGATAGTGTTTAACCCTCATTGTGAGATTTATGTCCACTTTCTACTTTTGGTTTTTGAAAAGAAGTGTATGAATGATATCATGCCTCTCTTGTTATAGAAAGGCCTCTCTCTAAAAATTATTTGGTAGAACTATTAGGGTGACCAAATATATAGATAGACTATTCAATATACATACATGTATCAAATCGATCCGCATTTGAAAGGATAACTGCATTGTATTGGTAGGCTCCAAATATCGGAAGTTGACTTATTACAAATGTCAAGGTAGAAGTATTTACTTCCAAAAAATCTCCCTATTTTCCCATCATCCATTGTGATGGTGTCTATGTTTATGGCCAATATCATTTTAGAATAATTTACTACAATTTTTGAACAAAAAATAATTTTTTAATAGTCCTAGATAATATACCTATATTGCAATATTCTTCTTGAATATTCAATATTTGAATCATGTTTCATTCCTGAACAAGTGATTATTTTTCTAGTATATTAATTTAATAAACTCCTCTGTACTTTGATACTCATAGTGAAAATTCACTTCTTTTGCAATATAAATTCAAAGCTTGGTTATATGCAATATAGAAAAATCCTTATTACCTCAAACAAGATAGTGAAATCTTACATTCTTAGTGAAGCTAAGTACTCTTCTTGGTATACAAATAAGCTGATATTAAAATATCAGACTTGGTTGGTTTGTTTAATTCAATGTATACAAATACCAAAAAGTAGATACTGATATTAAAACATCAGACTTGGTTAGTTGGTTTAATTAATTTGCTAATTTGTTTAGAAAAAATTAAAATGATCTAATTAATTTAATATAGAAAATTAAAAAAATTATTTAGATTCGGTTCTTCGATTCTTGGGCTAGAATCGATAATCGACCCAAACCCATTGGTTCTCGATTCAAATACTCGTTCGGGTATTTAACTTATAAAGAACCCCTCGGTTCGGTTCGATTTGGGAGTTTTGTCCAGTCCTACCCTAGCCATAGAAACTTTCGCTGCACCTATAGGCATCAAGTTGGACGGTACCAATTATGCCCTTTGGTCCTAGAATGTTGAGATGTACATCTCTGACAAAGACAAACTGGGATATATCAATGGTGACTTTTCTCAGCTACCTCCGACTGACCAGTCCTTTAAAAAATGGTGCACTGACAACGCTAATGTCAAATGATGGGTAATTAACTCCATGGATCCATCGTTAATCGGCAACTTCATACGATTTCCTACAGCGAAACTTGTTTCGGACTCCATTGCTTCCACATTTGATGGAAGTGATACTTTTCAAGTATATGACCTCAGGCGTCGTGTTTCTCATCTTCGACAGAATGGTGGATCTCTTGAAAATTTTTGGAACGATCTACAAGAACTTTGGCGTGAAATTGATTTTCGTCATCCAAATCTCATGGAATGCCCGAAAGATATCAAACACTACAATTCTATTGTTCAGGGGAACCAGGTGTATACCTTTCTAGATGTCCTTGAATAAGAAGGGATGTTCTTCGACTGCGTCCATTCTCCACAGTTGAACAGGCATATGCCTTTGTCCGTGGAGAGGCCATTAGACAACTCATGATGACCACAGAAAACACCAAACCCACGACAGGTATTGTCTGGCTTTTAAAATCCTTAAATTAGGACCAACAATCACAACCTCTACAAAATCTAGATGAGTTAAATCATCAAACAACAAAGCCACAAATAATGAACAATGCTCATACCGTGGAAATAAGAGACACACCCGAAAAACCTATTTCAAATTGAATGGATATCTAGAATGGTAGACTGATCTCCAAGCCAAGAAGCGCAATGACGGAATAGAGAAATGGACAAGGCAACAGTAGCTGATACAACGACCGATGAAATTGTCGCGCTTTACTTTTCTCTTGTACCACTCTGTGAAATCCCTACGAATCAAGTATCCATACCCATGGCCATGAAATTTCCTTGTTCGACGTAGGTACCCATAATTGCATAGGAGTTACCCATGATTTTAGCCTTCACGAAAATAGAAATGAAGCTACAACTTCTAATTCTCACCAAAAGGAAATTGGGCGTGTGTTTTATGGGAATAAGACTTCAACAACTCACCAAAATAAAGCTAAAAATCGAGGCATTTGGCTGCTAGACTCTGGGGCAAGTGATCATATAACTTTCGATGCAATTGATTTTACTAAAATCTCTCTACATAAATGCACATGTGTAGAAAATACTAATGGAGTGAATTCTCCCGTCGCAGAAGCCGAAATTGTGAATTTATCCCCAAATTTGAAATTATTTAATGTCCTTCATGTTCCTTCTCTATCTTATAAATTATTATCTATCAGTCAAATTACTACGGATTTAAACTGTGTTGTAATTATCTATCCTACCTTCTATCTACTTCAGGATGTTCTCACAAAGGAGATCATTGGGTGTGGTACTAAGAGGGTGAGCCTATACTACATGGAGGATTTTAGTTTAGGACGAGCACATCACATGAATCACCCGACTAGAACTAATAAAAAACAGATTTGGTTTTGGCATTGTCGTCTGGGACATCCATCATTTACCTATATGAAGCATTTATTTCCTAGTTTATTTTCACATTTAGAACTTGATGTTTTAAAATGTGATACCTGCATTTTAGCTAAAAGTCATCGAGTTCCATACCTAGTCAGCTTCAATAAAAGTAATGTTCCATTTGCATTAGTTCATTCCGATGTATGGGGTCCTTCTCCAATTTCTACTATTTCTAGTATACAATGGCTTGTGATTCTTGTGGATGACTGTACACGGATGACTTGATTATATTTGTTGAAAAATAAAGATGAAGTACTAACGTGTTCCAAGCTTTTCACACCATGGTTCAAACTCAGTTCTCGAGAAAGACTCAAACTCTCCGTTCAGATAATGGTGAATAATACGTCAATCACCGATTTCAAAAATATTTCAGACAACAAGGTCTTCTTAATGAAACTTTATGTTCTTAGACGCCTCAACAAATGGGGCCATTGAAAGGAAAAATAGATACATTCTTGATATCGCACATGCTCTCTTAATTGGAGCTCACGTGCCCAACTAATATTGGAGTGATGCTGTTGCTACAACCGTTCATTTACTCAATCGTATGTCGTCCAAGGTCTTAAAGTTTAAGATCCCACTTCAGGCTCTATCTTCGTATGTCACATTACCTACCGTTTTGATTATCGCTCCCAAGATTTTTGGCTCCATTGCCTATGTCCATCTTCACAAGAATTAACGGACAAAGCTGGACCCTTGTGCCATCCAGTGTCTTTTCTTGGGATATGACTCACATCAAAAAGGTTACCGGTGCTATGATCCCATCAATAAACGTACCTATGTGACTATGGATGTCACTTTCCTAGAATATGAGACCTTTTATCCTACTTTGACACCCAATTCTCCTCTTCAGTGGAAGCCTCAAGTTAAAGAACCAAATTGGGTACAACTAGATTGGGCTAAGGTTCAAGGCAATGAATAAGTAAACAATGACAAAGCACTTTCAAATGAGGAGATCTGACATCAGAAACTGAAACTAAAGTTGTTCAACATCAGAAACTGAAGCAGAAGTCGTTCCCCACTCTTCAATACTCGGCAATGCATCTCTTGAGAATATTCGTGAGGTAAGCTCTCCTACCACTAATATGGATACTGCTATTACACACAACTTACCCGTCAGACATAATTGAGGCAAGTCACCAAATAGATATTTACCATATATTGAAAAACGGAGGTCAAAATACCCAATTGTGAACTATGTGTCCACCGAGAAACTAGCTAAACCTCTAAAGACATTTGCACACAAGTCGATATCATCTCACGTTCCCACTGGAATTCAAGAAGCTCTAACGGATCCAAAGTAGACTTAGGTAATAAAGGAAGAAATGGAGGCATTGATGAAAATAAGACATGGACGCTAGTGCCATTGTTAGAAGGAAAAAGACCATGGGCTATAGATGGGTATTCTCTATTAAACACAAGACAGATGGATCTATTAAGAGTACAAAGCAAGATTAGCGGCAAAGGGCTTTACACAGACTATCGAAAACTTTCTCACCAGTATCCAAGCTAAATATTGTGAGAGTTTTACTGTCTTGTGCAGCAAACCTTGATAGGCCTCTACACTGGTTTGATGTCAAGAACGCCTTTCTCCACGACGATCTTGAAGATGAGGTCTACATGGATGTTCCTCCAGGCTATACTGCTCATCATGGACTAAAATGGTGTGTATATTACAACGAGCATTGTACGGACTGAAATAATGGCTTCGAGCTTGGTTTGGACTATTCAACCAGACAATGAAAAAATATAAATTCCAACAAAGTAACTCGGTTCATACGTTGTTCCTAAAGCACCGAAGGTAAGATAACTACTTTGTTAATCTATGTTGATGATATGATTATCACATGGGATGACACAGAAAAAATACTCAGACTTCAAAAATAATTGGCAACTGAATTTGAGATGAAGAATCTAGGAGGATTGGAGTATTTTCTAGGAATCGAAGTTGCAAGATCCAAACAAAGGATATTTCTTTCACAAAGAAAATATGTGCTAAACTTACTATTTGAGGTGGGACTACTAGAACGCAAACCTGCTGACACTCCAATGTTCAGAATCACAAACTTGGTAAACGTCATGATCAGGTACCAACGGACAAAGGAAGGTACCAAAGACTAGTAGGAAAACTCATCTACCTCTCTCATACTCGCCCTAATTTTGCATATGTCGTAAGCCAATTTATGAACCGTCTTAGTAAGGACCACATAATGTAGTTGTTCGGATACTTCGATACTTGAAATCATTTCCTGGGAAAGGTCTCATATTTGTAAAGAATAATCACCTAAGAGTGGATGGCTATACAGATGCGGACTGGGTAGGTGATATCACCGACAGAAAATCCACTTCGGGCTACTTCATGTCTATAGGCGAAAATCTCATTACATGGAGAAGCAAGAAGCAGAAAGTATCGTGTGTCGATGCCAAGTTTCGTGGAATGTCTAAAGGATCGTGTGAGCTTCTTTGGCTCAAAAGATTGCTAACCAATATTGGATTCAGAACTTTATCTGAAATGAATTTCTTTTGCGATAATAAAGCTGCTATTACTATCTCTAAAAAACATGACCATACCAAACACGTGGAGGTGGACCAACATTTTATCAAACAAAATCTCGAGGATAAAATAATTCGGTTTCCATTTGTCAAATTCGAAGATCAATTGGCAAACATTCTTACAAAAGTAGTTTCTTACAAAGATTTCTACAGATTATTAGACAAGCTGTGCATCAGAGACCTATATGCATCACCTTGAGGGGGAGTGTTGGCGTGAGCTATATAATTGAGAGATTGAAGCATAGACATTAGAACATATCTTTTAATTCAAGGGATTTCCATAGTCTTAGCCTAAAATATGTATAGTCCAAAGATAGGTGTATATGTTCTCCTATTTCTATTCTACATCTGTAAAGCAAAGAAAGAAGAAAATAAATCATTCTTTCCCATAACAGTACACCTTTTCACACAAAGCACACAAAGATTTAGAGTGGTTCACCCTTATAGGAAGAGTTGCGTATTTGCCCGTGTAGTTTTCTCTATATTGGAGAAGAATACAAGTTTCATGTCTTTAATTTCTTGCATGGAAAGAAACATCCCCTAATAAATCTTTCTTTCGTGTACGATTATGCTTTATACAATCCAACATAATATTATACTACATGCACATAAAGGCATAATATTCTATTACATGCCCCTATTTCTTGCATGTACAATTATGCTTCATACAAATCAACATAATATTATATTACATGCACATAAAGGCATATCTGAGCAAACAATCATATCAGAACATTGGTAAATGTTGAATTCTCCCAATCTTCAATGCAATAAATCATAGGATCTTGTTGCATCTTCCTCGTCATCATAAGCTCATGAAGAATTTTGATTATTCGATTACCTTATTTGTAGAACTCTTATTTGCACTTGGAATCTTCTTTAGTTATTAGATATGATGACGTGATATTCGAGTTATGTTTGGTCATTATATGTGCAAATGTTGATAAATATTAGTTAGTACTGATTTCTTGCACATAGTGGACAAGAGATTATAATGTCCACAGCTGATGTGCTGATGTGGCAATGCTACACGTTACCACATCAAGGGTGAGAATTATACTTGTTCACCATGGATAGGACATCGGTTCTAAACTATTAGTTATGGCCAAGTTCACGAGCCTAAATCCATGGTGTTTACGCTCTACAACAGTGCATGTATTTTATAACATTTAAATATAGCATTTTATTAATAATGCTATAAAATAAAAATGATTTTTGTTGAAGCATAATATAATAGCATTCAGTAAAAGCCCATTGAATTAAACAGCCCAAAACTCTTCGGGTCAACTTCAATGGGACCTATAACAAGTTGTGACTATCTAACTGACTTTGCTAGAAAGTATTTCCTACCTATTACTTCCCCTTTACCTTAAAAGAGAGG
>CAIGRH010164466.1:0-12820 GCA_903798295.1 Fraxinus nigra | reverse complement strand
TCATCTAGAATAATAATTTAATTAGTGATTTGTTGCTAATTATTTCTAAAGATAATTTTAATTCCGCAATAAAATCTATTCATCGCCCCTCTTACGTATTGTTAGGGTCGACTACGTAACTTTCAAATCCACCATTAACATCAAGATTAGCAGAGTACTTATATTAATTCAGTAAAAAACCATAGTTTTCACTTTTAATGGAGGCCATTAAAAGACAGTTTTTAAAGAACCGTCCTTTAAGACATAAATATGCCCCTCTTCTATTTTCGCTTAAAAAGACTGTAATATAACATTTATGGTGTTGATTATTCTGTTAATTTCATCTAATGTTCCTTAAAGGAGAAGGAGATCAGGAAAACGAGCGAGATCTCATATCACAACCCGAGTCCATGCTCCAGGGTCGAGCCTGGGATTTGACGGGGCTTAGAAAGACATTGTAACATTAATTTCTTCGAAATTTTCAGACGATTTTCTTGAAAGGAGAGAAAAGAGTAAGATTTCTTACAGACATCGATAACGATACGTATGAGAATCCAACAGAGGCACAGGCATTGTGATCGCCAAATGGACTTCCATCTTCCTTGCAGATTGCAGGGACAAGTATCAATAAAAGGTTTCCCAAGTTTCCTATTTTTAAAGGATTATAAGTCAGCAGCTGATAAATACTAGAATTCTGAAACATAATTAACTTGAATCTACTGTTTCATAGTGTCAAGTCGTATCCAGTACTGCATATCAAAAATGCACTCGACCGTTACCTGCTGAACATGTGGCAATAATAAGGCCCTCTAGATGTGGCTCTGGCCTTAATATTTTGACTGCAATCCATCCAAGAATTCCTCCAAATAGAAAGGTTAAGCCAATATTAACAGGCATAAACCACCTGGAGAATTTTGAAGAAGAAGAAAAGTTAGAAATCAGAGCTGACAAAGATCGTGTATATGTTGTACTACTTGTCAAAAAGTTTTTACTAAAACGTCAGCGAGACGAGACACGAGATTACAAAGTACGAGATTCGACTCATCCTAGAATTTCTCACAACATAATATACCATGAGATGAGGTCTTGAAGGGTGACAGACTTTGCCAGACTTGAGAACAAGAGTGACGGAGTGAAGGCCACGAACACAATCTGCAGTGCCAAAACTTAGATTTGAAAATGCTAATATGTAATATATTCACACACATATTGCATTGAAATTCAGCTATTTACTCGATTCATAGATCTTCTGGCATCAGGAGAAAGAAGTTTGAGATAATCAGTAGCCATGAAAGCTCCTAATGCACAAATTAAAAGTGTCTGCAAATTTGGCATAGATGCCACCTCCAGTAGTGACCAGAACCCCATCTCTTTCTATGGAAACTAACTCAGAAAGATGAGGATGGAGAAGAGAGAGACCAAGGTTTAGCTCATATGCAAGAAACGAAAATCATGGACGCAATGGGATAACCTATAAGATTTTAACTTATTTTTAGAGCGTGACAAGTCTAGGTAAGAAAATAAAGACACTAACGGCACTAAACTAAATACTGAATAAGATTTCAACTTCGTTTTGTTCTTTAATCTTGTCTAGCACCATCCAGTCCAAATTATTGAAATACACGAGGTTCTTGAAGTCTACACAAAAAGTAATGAACATTGCAAAAGTGTTACATATCCCTATTATCTGGATCAAAACCGGCTAGAAAATAGAATTGTTCGAGGAAGAAAGATACCTAACAAAATTTAACAGTAAACTTCTCAAAAAGTGTCACATACATACATATGTACAAGCACGTGTGTGTCACAGTGTGTATAAATAGTGCTTGTTTGGAACAACTTAAAAAGTTGCTAAAAAGTATAAGATAAAATAAACAATTAATTTTAATAACACATTTCATATTTTTATATAATTTTTTAATCACATATTCATTAATTTTAACCAAAATCTGCTAAAAATTTTGTCGAGAAAATAACTATAGACATTACTATGTAAAAATATTAACAGTACGTATTTTTTGAGTCTTTGACACTTCCTCAACAAACGTGGAAGTATGTAGACAAATGCTTGGGCCCAGCTTCTAGTCTTAATTAGAACTATTAATCGATACCACTTATTTAGTAAAAGTTCTCTATAAGATTTCAATATCTAGGTTTTTTTTCTCCCAATTTTGTAAAAGCGTGTTTGAACGATTATGCATATTTATATTTGTTTGAGACATATTTTTTGGGTTAATAGATTTTATAATAGTGATTTTTTTATTTTTATTTTTTGCAAAATATGTGGTTAAATAAAAAGGTTTATGTGTAAAATTATTTTATTGCAAGAATGTGTAGTTGGAAACGAATTTGAAACACAAATAAGAGCCCATTTGATTTGTGTTTAAGCTTTGAGTTTTGAATTTATTTTTATTTTTTTGAGTGTTTATTTTAAGATTGCTAAAAATACATTTAATTTGTTATTTTTAATAAATTATTTCTCAAAACAAAAAATTGGAAAACACATTTGTTTGAAATTTTGAAAAAAATTACTTTTATACCGTTTTATTCCGTGAAAATTTTATTATTCAATAAAAAAAGAACGATTTTATACTAATATATTATCAAGTAATATATACATTTTAAATGAATCTTAAAAAAAGATTCGCTACAAAAGTAAAATAAAACAAATGATAACTTGAGTTGAAAATATTGAAAATAAAAATTAATGATGTGGAGTTAGAATATTTTTGTTTGTGTCCATTTTGATAGAATTTTTATGTAAATAATCATCAAAATTTTGAATTAATTTTATTTTTATAATTTTTAATTTTCTAGAATTTTTATAATTTTATTTTTTTCAAATTTATATATTATATTTTTCAGAATTTTAGTTTTATTTTTAATTTTTATATTTTATTTGTGAGAGTTGTATATTTTAAATTGTTAATTTTTAATTTTTAGAATTTTATTTAAATGCTTGCTTTCATGTTTTAAGGGTCTGTTTGATTATAAATGTGGAAAGGAAATGAATTTCAAAGAATTGAATTGTCTAAAAATTGTTTTACTGAGAATTGTAATTAATTGTGTTTGATTCGTATAAGTTTCCACCTAAAAAATGTTGAAAGTTTGGTATCCGTTTAACTTCGGTTTTCATGAAAATTGTTCATTAAAGTGATAATTTTTTTTTTTTACCATTGAGTCTAGAATTTGTTCCACTTGCCAAAAAAAGATTATCATATTGAATATCATTCGTTTGACTTTGTTTTGCATGAAATTTGTCAATAAAAGTGATAGTTTTTTTTTACCATTGTGTCTAAAAAATTTTCCCATTACCAAAAAAAATCCTGGAAAATCATTTTCCAGAAAAACAAAAGGAACTTTTTTTTTCCCCACAATTCAAGGAAAGGAGACACGTGGTGGAGGTAGGTGGAAAAAAAAATTGACATGGAAAATATGTACTATCAAACAATGCAAAAAGTGGGAAATGGAAAAAACTTTCCAACTTCCCTAGAAAATGTATGATATCAAACATAGCCTAGTGTTTTCAAAATTTTTACTGAAAACACTCAAAACGTCAAAAATACATTTTGAGTTTTATATTATAATTTTAATCTTATTTTCGAAAATGTATTTATAGAAATATCATATCAGACATGTTTTTAGTATTTTACAAAACTGAAAATAAATTGAAAACCGCAAATCAAACGTACTCTAATTGTTTGATTCACATTGTTTCTAAAATACATTTTTCTTAATCTTCTTTTCAACCACGTATTTTTCAATAAAATAATATTATACGTAAATTCAAAAACTTTTGTTATTTTCTAATCACACATTCTATATCAATCTACTATTTCAAAAATGCATTTTTCAATAAAAATGGGGTTCAAACAGACTATAAATTTTTAATGAAACTCAAACACGGCATAGTTAACATTGATGGAATAATAGCATAAAAATGAATTGAATTCAAATATAATTTTTTTTTGGTTATATATTCTCTTAAACTCATATTGCTTATAGATCAGTGAAAATTACTTGTTTTGTAGAAATTAAAATCTAAATTTTAGTCTAAGTTAAAGGCAACAATTAATTTTAAACAGAAATTTGGAATTCACAACTTTTTAAATACAAATTTCATTAAATTTTATCTAAATTTACTGAAAAACTGATTTTATTTACTTGATATAGCATATTTATATAATAAGATAAATCACCAAAACATGCACTTTACTTATATTTTAAAATAGGATAAATCATCAAAATTAGTACATGTTAGATTTTGCTAAAAATCAGTTTTTTAATATATTTTAATAAAAATTAATAAAATATGATATTGAAGAGTTGATAAAAAAAATTGTAAATCTCATGAAATATATGGTTAAAATTAATTTTTGACTTTGACTCGAAGTTTTATCAACATTTTAAGCAAAATGAATTAACGGAGACTTAAATTTTTAAGTCAACAATTAAATTCAACTAAATATTTCAAGAGACCTTGATAAAATCTACTGAAAATATAATTTATAACTACACCAAATAGGGACTTAGATTTTAAATAATAAATTTATTATTTATTATAGTATCGATAATCATATTAAGTAGAAGATATGTGACAATTTATTATTTATTATAGTTTTTATCATATATATATGTGTCTTACGTGATATATATATATANACTCGAAGTTTTATCAACATTTTAAGCAAAATGAATTAACGGAGACTTAAATTTTTAAGTCAACAATTAAATTCAACTAAATATTTCAAGAGACCTTGATAAAATCTACTGAAAATATAATTTATAACTACACCAAATAGGGACTTAGATTTTAAATAATAAATTTATTATTTATTATAGTATCGATAATCATATTAAGTAGAAGATATGTGACAATTTATTATTTATTATAGTTTTTATCATATATATATGTGTCTTACGTGATATATATATATATATCACGTAAGACAACTACTGATAATCCTCGTTATCAATAACATTACTCCTAAAATAATTAGTTGGTGAGGGTCTTGACTTCCCTACAACAAGACCAAAAAAGTTATGAACACGTATTCTTGTTCAGTCTAATTTAGCATCATGATTCATGCCTTGTGCGCACTTGGAATTATTGGGATCACGCGTCCATGGATATTACGCGGTAAGCATTTCTCAGCTGAGAAGTACACATCTCTTGGCTACAATCGTGCTATATGTACATTTTAATTTACATTAAATTTGACACTCTTTCATATGGCGTTCACCATAATCGTTGATTTCTACAGCACCCTATCACATCAATGGCCATATTTTAGCATATAGAGGAAATGTCGACAATAATGTCAAGAAAAATGTACATATTTCTCTCGGATAAAGAAAGATAAGAGATGAACTTTTAATTTTTCGTTGTTTTTTATTTATTGTTTCTTAATCTAGCGAAATAAATATGTCATAATTGTACCCATCGGCGTGGGAGCTTTGAAATGAGAACATGGGTCGGCTTGCTCCCGTTTGAAATTTAAGAGTTAGCACAGCACATGTGTTGTTGCATTTTTTTATTTTTTTGTCAACTTTCAATGAGAAAATTCACTACTATTCATTCATTATGACTCATTTATTACTTATATATTTTGTGAAATTCCCTACTATTCATTTTATAAAATTTGCCCCTGTTTGATAGCTTTTTTTTTTTATAACCGTAGATGTTCGGGCCAGCTTGCGCGCACCTCGACTAATCCCATGGGGTCCTGAAGTTTACAGCCGTTTCTCACCTCAGTGGCCCTAAGGGAACTCGAACTCCTGTTTGATAGCTATTATTCCAAAATTCTTTAATTCATATTCTCATTTTTAATTACATATTCACATAATAAAAATATTTTGCACATAAATTCAAAAAAGAATTCTATTTTTTAATCACATATTCTTCAAAAAATCGCTCCGATTTTTCAAAGTAAAGGCTATCAAATAGGGTCTTATTAAACGGAGGCTTTAAAGTGGGAAGTTGAAGAATTGACTAATTTCCCTACTTTCAATAGTATGGGATCATGAACCAGACACTGGAATATTGTAAGTTGTGAAACTTCCTAGAAGATATAAATTTTGTAGGCCCAAAAAAAAAAAAAGAGGTAATTTATTTTCATATCGAGTTAATACTATGTTTTTTTATTTTTTGATAACAATAAAGAAATTACGAAACAGTTAAAAGCATTTATAAATTAATTGAATCTAAGCCTTATTTGATGTAGATTAAAATCAGATTTTAAACTGATTTTGATAAAAGTTAATCAAATATGCGATTGTAAAGCCGTGGGTTCCATATTGATTAAAACTAATTGCTGACGTTGATTTGAAATTAAAATCGAATTATAATCTAGACGAGTTAGTACCTACACGTGTATATAACTATTGATGTGAGAGCTACTAGTAAATCTTGAAATAGACATGTCATAAATTTCAACTGTATTTATGCTCCATTTGGTTACTATCAAATTATCAATCATTCAATGACTTGTAACCAATGTTGGACCCTGGTACAATTTTGGAGATTAGTGTTCAAATTATTGTGCATGTTAGTATCCAAAATTTCAATATTTTTCGGTGGAAAATTATATCAATCAAATACAATTAATCGACAATTCTCACTAAAACAAGTTCTAGACAATTCAATTTCCTGAAATTCATTTTCTTTCCACCCAATTTCATTCTTACAATCAAACGAGCCTCAGTAGAATGTGAAAAGAAATCGTTGCTACATATATTCATGAACTCGAGTAATGAATTAATAAGTCAAAAGTTACATAAATTGTTGAAATGAGATAAATTACATTAATTAATTTAATACGAATAGTGCACATTTGGTAGGTAGAAGTAGGTTGTAATAGAGTTATGTGTAGGATGGAATCTAAATCCCCACTACCCCACACTAAATTTTAAATTCAAGATTTTTCACAATATTTTTCAAGATTTTGCATAAATTTTCAAAAAGAAAAAAGAAAATTCTTAATAGTTTTCAATTTTGCCTCCACATTTAACTTTTCGTTAAATTTGTGTCAACAACTCTACAATCGTAACTTCGTCCCTACTTGATCTCTTAATTGATCTATAGAGTTGTACTTTTAGTAAGACAACTTTAATACGATGAGATTTGTGAGTAGAGATTAGCATGTGTCCTAAACGGAAGACTAGACTTTGGATGGATAATTCTACGTGTAAATTGCATTGAGAGACACTGAACTTCCGATATACTTCAAATTAGGTCAATGGGCTTTAATACGGTGCAATCAGAATACTACACATTAGATGATATACAATCGGATCACTTCCTTCTGAATTTTGTCAATAAGTCGGCTAACGTGTCCGTTAAAACTAACAACGTGCTAATGTTTCATTTTACCGTACTTGCAACTATTTCGCTAAACTTCAATGTTAATGACATCGGGGCATTATCTTACAAGCAATCAAACCACTCCATTTGAGTTTTGTAAATAAACCTACTCGTTTATCAAATTTAAGAATGATTGATTTGGTGGTTGAATCGATTTACTTGAAATACACCCAAAGTAAATGAAGAATATAAACATATAACATTACATGTACCTCTTCCCACGTTTGCTAATTCTTTCTCATCACCCTTTCGCACTAAATCCAACATTACACCTCTTGATCAATAATTACTATAAGTTAATATTAAGAGAAATATCTACACTAGCCAACAACTCACAACATACGGATAATATTGAATTATTGCACGGTAATTTAAAGGATAGCAAAAAAATGAAAAGATTTATGAATAAGGACACCAAATAGCTCAATTTCTTGCATAAGAAAAAAAGTCCTGACCAAGATTATTATTCCTCTGATGTTCCAAGGAACGATATTTCTCTACAATGGCGATTGTTTTAAATTTCATTCACAATTGCTTGGATTTCATATATGGATGAAACTCTACAATTTCCACCATCTCTGCAGTACTAAACGGAGAGAGTTGATTGCTCGTAAATTAAATTGTGACATAGATTGCACAAAGTCAAGCTTAGTGACCTAGTTGCAAGTATGAAAGTTTAGTGACCGTCATGCAATTTTAGATAAGCAACCTGGAAAATTTACTTTCATGTTGGCACGTCATTAGTTTTGACGAGCATGTCAGTAAACTCATTGACGGTAGCCCAACGGAATGACCTGATTGCTCATAAGTCAAAGTCTATTGACCTAGTTGCAAGTATGGTGAAATTTCAGTGGCGTCTGGTGCAATTTATCCAAAATTCTAACAACCTAATATGATCTTTCTACCTGGCTATAAATGGGAAAGAGAGGACAGTTAAGACAAAGTATAATTGGAGAAAGCTATTCATTTTGGACCATGCTCCACGTACTAAGATTATTTTCACAGGGCGCACACACACGTGGGTCTTGTGCATAATTTTTTTTTTTAAAATACATGGTGGGGCCCACTCACTGGAGTAGCCTAGTGAGCCTCTGTAAAAATAATTCATGTACGTGGGGATTAATTCATTTTATATATCCAACCTATATTTAAATCATCTAAAAAATAAAAATATCGATAAGAAAAAGGAGGAAAAGAAGATATCCAAGAGAGCATCTATATACTATATGCATCCATGCATGATAGCATTGCTTTAGCAAGACGAATTGAATTGAATTAGATAACATACGGTTAATCTAACTCTATCTAATGTACATCAAATACCACGAATATGGAGTTATTATGTTCGTATCACGCGCCAAAGGACATGATGCTATAAGCACTTCTTAACTTAGAATCAGGGCATGCTTGGCATGACTTTTGCTTCATTTGGAAGTGTTTTTGAAGAAATCTACTTTAATTTTTATTTGGAAACAATTTTTTTTAAAAAGCTTCATATTCCGAAAGTACTTTTAGAGGAATTCACATTAAACTAGTTTCCTCCAAAAACTCTTCTAACTGAAAAAATGTCTTCGCAAAATTAGTTAAACGAGTCCAAAAACTGCTTTTAGATCATAAATGATCATTTTAACTTTAAAAGGCATATCAAACGAGTCCTTATAGATGGATCTCACCGCCCCTGCAAGGAGACAAATTAATATAAAAGACCTATTTAGTACTCAGTAGGACATAAACTTTTAAATTTTAGTTCTTTGCTTATTTGGAGAAAATTAGAGTTGAGCTCCCCCAACATTTCACATCATGTTATATTATTATAAATTTTCAATCTCTGAAAGAAAAGTTCCGATGCCTCGATGATTCGAACTGTAAAAGAAAAATAAAAAAGAATTATGTATTCTCTTACCAAATGGAGTGGAGTCTTTAGTTAACGATACGGGAAAATTTACTTCATGATTTACAGATGAATATGTGACAATTGCTTAAGGGTTAAATTAAATATGTTTTTTTTTTATAAAAGATGGTATAAAATCTTGTCAAGTGTAAATTTTGTAAACCAAGTGATTAAAAAGGGTGTGAGAGTAGCAAAACTGTCTCGTGTTGGAAGACACATCAAAAATCTTATCATACATGCCCATGAGGCACCTCCAAATGGGACCGTGGACGACAATCACGGTTACCTAATACTTTTAAATTCCACATGCTTTCAATAGGATGGGTTCATGGGTGGGAACCAGATTACAAGGCTGGAATTGCAAGTTGGAGGACTGTGTTAGGATATCCTTAGGAGATTCATTTTTCATAAAAATGTGAAAAAGATTTTTACGTGCAATTGTGGATTCTCGACCTTCAAAAATGATGTTTTGAGTCACAACCTACTTATGGTTTAATCTGGTCCCGGAGTGGTTGAAACCATCAATATAAAGGGTTCGATTCATGCCTCTAATAAGGTTTGGAATTTATCTCTTTGTGGGCATCAGTATGACAGCTCTTATACTCTGGCCTGACGAGACACATTCCGCGATTTACCTCATCCACAATGCTCTAGGGACGTGGCGAAGAGGGGCCCTCAAAGGTGGGATTCAACATTCATTATGATTGTAATGCGTCTGACATGAAGCCGGTTAGGTTAGCATTTATTACCTTGAAATTATAGATTGCTTAGTTGGTGGGCAACCTCTCTCAAATGGTCTCAACTCTTTCCACAATAAGACAATGAATCATGCTTCATGTACAATATTGATTGACAACATCCTATTTGATATCATCGTCTACATTCATTTTTTTAAAAAAAAATTCTACATCACATGCTATGATTTTGACAACACATAGTTGTCAACAAATGTTGTACACTTAACTTTATTCATAAGATAATTTTGAGTATGTTTGAGCCACGTTTTGTTTGGAAAAATAGGCTCTTTAATAATTATTTTTTTTGTAAATGTATGGTTAAAAAGTATAAATACTTTTTTGATTTACATATAAAATTATTTTACTGAGAAAATATGTGTTTGAAAATGAATTTAGAAAAAAAAAATGAGTTTTTCTATAAAATGAGGCTCGGGCATGGCTTAATAAAAGATGTATTTAATAGTTAATACATAGCAATTATATAGTAGGATAATATATAGCTCCTGTTTAGTATGGATTAAAATAAGATTTTTAACAAATTTTGATAATAAAATGTGTTGTTGAAAAGTTGTTTGTCTCATAAAATATGTTATTAGAATTAATTGTTAAATTTAATTTATGGATTCTAATTTCTACCAAACGGAGGTATTAATTTAAAATTTTTTCTCTCTCTTCAAGAAAATTAGGTCGGACACCTCAACTTTCAAAAGTGAAGTTCTAGTTCACAATCTATTCAAACCTGTAAATCCTAGTTTGATAAAGCAAAATTGGATAGAAAAAGATTATTTATTCCCTTCCTAAAAACATATATCAGTTTGAATGACGTCGTAAATGTACGTTTCCAATGGACACGTTGAAATGGGGTAAGTTGGTATGTCATAATGAGAAATGCTAATTTTTAAAGTAATATTCTTCCTTGTCAGGGGAATTTTAACGGGGGCTTACATGCCCCTCACAAGGGGTCGGGCCCCACATTTATTAAAAAAAATATTGTACGGATCCCACCATATACGTTGTTTGTACAATTTCTATAAAGAAAATTCTGTACGCCAAGGGGGTTGATTTTCAAAATGGTGGGCCCCCACTATTTTGAAGGCCGGTCATTATCGAGAGGCACGTTAAAATTAAGGCTACGTTTTATATTTTTTTTTACAATCGAGGAAAAAAAGCCTACAGAACACACATACAACATGAAGTGAGTTTTTTTTTTCAATATTTTACTCACATGGAGTCCACTCTCATGTGAGTATTCTGAGCATTTTCTGTGATGAATAGTTCTGCACACACATAATTATTCTTTTTTTATAAAAGAAAAGCACTACACAACCATCATTGCTTCATTGCCACATGTGTCTCATCCATGAAGTCATTGCCTCCCATATGACCATTTCCCTAACGACTTGTGTTACTCATAATGATCGTCCTTACTTTCAATCAATTAAAGAATTGCACTATCTCGACATCGTCATGGCCAATAGCACATGATTTAAGGAAGCATGAGCAATGGCATACAATTCAAGTACGCATAAAAATTCATTTACTTCAAATGGCAGTGCCACACAATTCAATGTATACATTCAATCAATGCAAAAACTCTCATTTTTTTCAACAACAGCAGAGCTACGTACATAATTACTTATCGAATTTACAAGTGGTGGCCCCCTATTGGGGGACGCTTGTACAAATAGAATTATTCTTTCAACAGTATACTTCTTACAAATTATCACTTAAGTTGACAGAAGTCGATGTAGTCTTGATATCAACACTATTCATGTTTTATTTTTCTAAATATTTTTTAAAATTTATTAAAAAAAACGTTAAAATGGAACAAAAAAATTATTTTAAAGTGACTTCTAAATATGAAAGATAAACACCAATTGTTACTTCACGTAAATGTTTGGATCAATTTGCACAATTATTTTGAGGTGTCGCAATTTAAATAGTCGGTCATATCATCGGATTTGATATCCAAAGTACGATGTTTAGCTTATATTAAGCATCATGCTTAAGTGGAAAACAAAGCACCGCGCTTAGAAGATCATTACTCGTCATATCATCTTTTCAGGTAGAATGTCTCACCGAAACTTGTCACCTTTATTGGAGCTCGAGAGCACTTTTAAAAGATCAAAATACTTTTATTAAAAAAAAAGAGCTTTTCAAAGCTGCTGAAAAGTTCTAAACTTTTATGGGAAGATGAGATAAGCAATAATCGTGCTTTTTAATTAGTAAAATAAAATAAAATATCAAATATTGTTAATTTTCCTACACGTCAATTTGTATATAATTTAGAAATTTATTATAAAAAATCGTAATTATAAAAAATGGACTAGACCGGCCTTAAAACTAGCAGCATGGCCCATTAACTGATATGAGTGAGTGAGGTCACTAGCTCAAAGAGCACTTGACCAGATAAAGAATTGGACGAAATCCAGGTGAACCGTCAACCCTATTTGATCCGTCTCATAATTATTTTGTCAAGACTGCAAATAAGGGAGGAAGAAAATGGTTGAAACTGATATTGGTAAACGTTTTGATGTTTTGGTGGGTTGAAAATAAATTCTTGATATTTTGGTGGGACAATATTTTCCACCATTGTTAGTCGTGTGTTTACTTTTTTAGGTTTCTGATCATGTGTCAAGCACCGCAGTTTTACATAGTCCCTTGACTCAATTAAAGTCGCAGTTTGCCCAACTTCGACCGCACATTGTAAATATTAGTTTAATTTGAATTGTAATTTCCTTTCCATTGTAATAGCTTATTTAAATTGTAAAATAGCTAGAAATTAAAAAAGTCTAGTATGATTCTACGGCATTTAAACGTCTACTCCCGTCACTTGAGTTTTTGTTCCAA
>CAIGRH010164427.1:0-15655 GCA_903798295.1 Fraxinus nigra | reverse complement strand
TGATTATGGTGGGTATTTATAGAAAAAAAAAATGTATGTGAAATTGAAAATAAAATAAAAAATTGATGGACCAAACGGTCACTGAAAGTTCAGTGACCGTTCTCGTTATTGAACTTTTGATTAATTTTTTTTTAAAATTATACACGAGCCGAGCAGCTCGTGGCTCTTTAAAATGCGGCTTGTGGGCTCGTCCAGCGCCTCGTCTAACGAGCCGCCTGCTCGGCTCGTGCTTGTTTTTTTACGAGCTCGAATGGCTCGTGGGTATGAAAAGTACGAGTCGACGAACCGCTCGACCCAATTGCCACCTCTAACTCAATTCATTGTCACCAGAACAATCACTATAATCTCGATTTGCT
Organism: Fraxinus nigra; assembly: GCA_903798295.1. Taxonomy (NCBI): domain Eukaryota; kingdom Viridiplantae; phylum Streptophyta; class Magnoliopsida; order Lamiales; family Oleaceae; genus Fraxinus; species Fraxinus nigra. Next base: position 15,299 of record CAIGRH010164427.1, on the reverse strand, counting down.
TGTAAAGCCCAAACTCAACTAATTGTTCATGGTTCAATGTTTTGGGATGCTAAATGTTGAAGGATAAAATCACACATCGAATAACGATGAAAACATAAATCAATTTATAGGGGTTCGAGCTACTCCTCTTAACAATGTTAACATTTTAAGATGGAACTCCAAATCTTAACATATTATAAACTCATTATCAACAAGTAATTCGATCCGATTAAGACTTAAAAAATAATCTCCCGTATTTCAAGATTAGTACGCTCAAAAGAGTCACCATTTTGCATGTAAAGAATAAAATCTCACATCGAATAAAAATGAAAACGTAGATCAATTTATAAGAGTTTTAACTACTCCTCTTAACAAGGTTGACATTTTACGATGTAACTTCAAGTTTTAACATTAAAAGTAAGAAGAACCACACCAATTCATCCTGAATTTGATAAATTAAACTCTATTCTAGCGAAAATTATGTAAGAGAGATCTTTCTAAAATATAGCTTGACGAATGATAAAAATACTCAAAAAGATTACACGTTCAACAAGAAAAATGAAAAAATGAAAAATCTAATCCAAGCTCATATTCAAACCACGTCAACCTTTACCCTTAATATGTTCAATAAAATGTTCATGTTTTTCGAGTTGTAATATTATTTTGAGTTTTGAGTTTTATATTAAGAGTTTTTTTTTTTTTAAGAATGCATTTTGAAATAATAGATTGATGGAGAATGTCGTTAAAAATAAGGAAAAATTTTAAATTTATGTATAATATTATTTTATTAAAAAATGTGTGATTAAAAAAAAGAAAGAAAATATAGTTTCACAATAATGAGAATCAAACAACCTCTAAGTACCTCGACTTAATAATAGGTTTAAGTCTCGCTTGATTTTTGAAAAGGCAAAATTATTTTCAAAATTAAGATTTTTTTTTTAATAAGTTTATATTTGGTACACATTAAAATTTTCATTTTCATTTTTCTACTAATTTTCAATCACACATTTTTCAATAAAATAATATATTCCATCACATCAATAATTCTCTATCAATCTATTATTCTAGAATACGTCCTTAAAAAATAATGTGGCTTGCGCACCCTAACTTTTTAAAAGTGTTTACTCGAAAAAATTTCGTTTAATTTGGACCCCACTAACCAATAATTATATGACTCTTAGTCCCCAAGAAACAGAGACTGTAAAGTATATGATAAATTCTCTGTCTTCCTATAATAATCAATTGAACGACGACTCACACGGAGACCTTCAATGGGTATGGGGAAATTGAGGATAGGTGGGGCATGGAGTGGATTACTGGAAGTAGAACTTGATGAGTGGACAGTGGCCACTTTGAGAGAAGAAGTCGCCAAGAAATCAGGCTTAGTTGGGCCACAGTGCATAAACCTGATATCCGCAGGCAGAGTATTGAGAGATGGTGATGGTACTGAGAAATTGAGTCAATTGGGTGTAAAAAATAATGCCAAGATTTTGGCTTCAAAGGTCTCGACTGATCAAGAAGGGAAGTCTCTTAAGGAGGAGTTTTTGGCTGAGGAGGAGCGTTCGAAGAGACTCTCTCGACTCAAGTTCGTGCCTCGTATTTTATTTATTTATTTATTTTTTAACCCCACATGGTGAATCTATTTATATATGTGTATCTGATTATGGGTATTCGTTTTAGTTTTGTGGAAGTTGATCGGGCTTAAAATTTTGGGTTTTAGGTAGATTGTCTGTTAAATTACATGATCAAAGTCAATTATGATTTGTACTTCATCAAGCTTATGATCATTTTTCTTCTAAGAGTAGAATTTGACGGAAGCTACGGTTTCTTGGTAAATTGGATGATCAAAGTCAATTCTGATGTGCATGGGTTCGACTCGATATATTTTCTGTATTTTTCATCTGTATAGCTCTTTTGGCTTCCTGGGTTGGTCTATAGGTGGATTTTTGTGTTGGATTTTTCCTTTTTATTCGGGGTTTTGAGTATGATGATTTTACTCTATGCTGTGGATTTTTGTCTTTAATTGTAGAATCTCTGTGAATTGTAGACTTTGTGGTATTGTTGGTTTTTTAGGTACTTAACCTTGCACATGGATAGTAAATTAAAGTTTTATTCATGTCGTTTGTTGGCACATTAAAATTTGCATGATCCAAGTGAATGATAGAGATTGTTTTGATATTTTAGTTCTGAAAATGGACTAAACATGAGTTCATACATAGGGTGAGGAGGAGGAGGAGAGGGGTGGTGGTGAATGGCGTTCTTTGACATCTCTGTCCACCCCCTTTTCAGGCAGTTGGTATGGATATCTTCAAGAGAAAGACAACTATTTTGAATTGAAAGTCAGGACTGATATTTTGTACTTCTAGTAAACTGTGACTCTAGACTAGATTAACTCGTTAATTCATTTAACAACTTATGGAGGTTTCTCCATGTTAACATTGAACCCAAACTAGATTAGTGATGGTGATAACATTTGCAAATTGCAACTGGTTTATTAGTCCTGTGATTCATTTGCTCAAGTATACAGGTTACTTTGCATGGCTTTTTTTAGCTGTCTTGGTAACATGACTGGAATTACAGGGCTGCAGCCACTTCGTTGGCCGGTAGACATGCAGATGGTTCATTACCAGTTGAAGACTTCAATCTGGAGCTGGAAAATCAGAGTGGAGAGAAGGTGCAATTGGGAGCTGAGACTGACCAGCGGTATGAATTATTATATGTTAAAGTGGAATGTATAATGTTTCTGTGGTCAAATACTTATAGATGCAAGGGATTAAATTGTCAATTCACAGGGCAGTAATGATGGGACTCATGCTTCATGCAAATGCAAAAACACTTATAAAAAGGCAACAATACAAAGATGCACTAGAAGTGCTCACCATGGGAGAGGTTAGTGTCTAAAATACTTCATGCAAGACAATGATTGATGGTATTTTCAAGACATTTAAAATTATAACGGTTGTAAAAAATATATGTATTGTTTTCTTTAGCTTGATTTGGCCTATTATGGGTATGCCTAAATTCTGATGAAAATACTAATTCTGCTTGCCTGAGCATTTTGTGGCAAATGTAATTGACCGTGCTTTTCATTGTAAATTTATGTATGTCTCTGTAAGGCTTTTATTTATGTTAAAATGTTGGAAGGAAATATATTATTTTCGTCGGCATCAAAAAATTTCTAGGCTCTCTCTTTCTTGCGATGTGTGCTAGCGAATATGAGCATGTTTGGAAGTGCTTAAAAGCTCCTTCCCAACAAGCTCTATCTCTTTTGACCTGTACAATGCTTTCAGTTATCTTTTCTTTTCCCTTTTTTCTCCAGAAAATTTGAAGTTTCTTCTAGAAATTTATAAATTGTATACCTTATGGTTCCTACTCAAATGAGCTTTATTTCTTTCCTATAGGAAGCATTCTCTCTGTGCGATCCAAAGGTCATTGAGGTGAGAAATTGTTTCTTAAATAGCATGCTTGTATAGAAAACTCTCTCCTTTTTCTTGAAATATGAAGTCAAACTTTGCCATTATCAGCAGTTTTCGATTGTGTAAATGGTTGAACCTGAATGAAATTTTAAGTCGTAAACGCATCTCAATTGTATAATAGATTTGCTAAACCAGATACAGTAAACATCTCTTTTGTTCTTGGTCATTTCGATATTATATCTTTAGTGTTGCAGAAAGCATCACTTGAAGGTAGATAAGGCTATAAGCTGCTCTTAAAGTTAACCTCAACAATTAATAAATTATCTTGTTTTACAAATGGCTGGAAATAGATGAGGAATCATTTTGCTTCATCATATAGAAGAGCAGTAACACCTATTAGCACATTGTTAATGGCTTCATCCCATTGTGGATTCCAGACTATTTTGTATTGAGCCACTAACTTATCCTATGCAATTGTCTTATGCTTTCTCGACTTTGTGTTTGGGCTTCCAGATGGTTGACAACGTTTCAATTTTACAAATAGACATGGTTTGGTGCTATTTTATGCTCCATGATATCAGTTGGCTTTCAGTAGCTGGTATTCGCCTTGCAAAAGCTAGAGAAGGGATTGAGCGTGCTCATGGGAAAGAATCTAGTCGCATGAGGGTTCTCCAAGGAGGCCGCTATCCAGAGCTTGCCCTGTGAATATTCTTCTTTGAGAAATCAATTATTTTTGTTACCTAATTGCTGATAAAAACCGTCCTGGTGTACTGCATTAAGTTAACAAAATCTTGTCATTCATATTTAGGTATTTGAGGCTGCAGCTGTTGGAAGGAGTGATTGCATATCACAATGGTCAGTTGCAAAAGTCCAAGGAATCCCTGACTGCTGCACAAGCTAAATACACCCAGGTTGTTTTGCTTAAACTTTGTGCGAGTGATACCCTTCATATGCTGTTGTGCAATAATGAATAAGAGAATTCATTGTGGAATTTTATAGGAAAATATTTTTTACTCTAAAGTTTGTTTCCTCTTCTCGTCAAGGGCCATAGTTTTTGGTTTGCCAGATTTTCCTGATTTTTTTCTTTTAATTTTTCCTCTATATATGAATAATGAAAATATATTTCTGTCATCTTCATGTCATGGTTTCATTTCCCTCCCAATTTTTATTTCTATTAATAATAATCATCTTGCTTCTCCAACAGCTTCAAGTTCCAGATGAAACATTGTCGTTACTAATGAGCATGGGCTATAAAGCACGTGATGCAAAGAGGGCCCTCCGCATGAGCAATCAGGATGTTGGTAGCGCTGTTGATTTTCTTGTTGAGGAGAAGGCAAAGAAGGAGCTAAAACGTGAGGAGGATCATAGACGACAACAAGAGATTCTGTGTGTTTTATATTTTAGCATTGTCCTCATTCTCTTTTATTTGTCCGTTTGTATAACAGCAAGACCTTTAACAAATATATTCAACTACAGGGAGCAGAAGAAATATGGAATGACTCCTCTTCGGAAACCTGTGGATCTACAAAAACTAAATGAATTGGTCTCTATTGGGTAAGTAGGTCCCGTCACATGGCTTTCACCATCTATCTATAGTTTATATCTATTGCCTGGGGCTCCGTCTCTCTACACTAGTAGCATGTTTGGTAAGTAGTACTGGATACTAATATGAACAAGAGTTTATACTAGTAGCATGTTTGGTACTGAGTAGTGAGTCCCAAGCATGCATGTGCTGTAGTTGATCAGGAAATAGTTTCTAAAATGATGTTTGGCCTTGTACCAATTGGTTTATGTCGACTTTTTATACAATTTTTTTCTACTTCCACTGAACTCAGATCTAGTGTCTGAAATATGCTGATAGTATTTTTTTTATTTTTTTTAAATTTGCAGGTTTGAGAAAGAACTTGCTGCTGAAGCCCTTCGAAGAAACGAAAATGATACTCAGAAAGCTTTGGATGACTTAACGAACCCTGAAACAAATTCGGCGATGCAGGTAAATGTGCATGAATACCTTTTTTTTTTTTTATTATTGGATTTATTTGTAAAATCCAATCACTCTTCTGCTCATTTTGCAGATTGATATTGAATCAAGGAAAAAGAAACGGTTGCGTCAAGCAACATCCACAGCTAGTGAAGAACTTGTATCCATGGGTTTCCCACGAGCAATAGGTACCTAATATGCGACTGGTGCTGCTGCTTTTTATGCATTTGTCAATTATCTCTCGCAAACTGATAAGTTTATTCCAAGTTTTCCACAATTTTTTCTTAGAATTACAAGCTTACCGAGATTTTTGATAGCCTATGTTGGGTCGAGCTTTAAACGTGTGAAGTAAACTTTTCTGCACCAGGCCTCTGACTTGAACAATAGAACTAGATCGATACATTGTACAAGTAGAACACACAGAATGGCATTTTCTCGAGTTGAGATGCAACTTTGCGTTCATTACGTTACGTGTCTAAGTCGGACATTTTATCATTTCATTTCTGTGTTGTTTATCTTTTGTTACCTTGCAATAGAAAATACGTAACTCGAGAGCCACATGCTTTATTACATTTGTTCATGAACACAGTTAGTAATCACAGAAAAAAGTTGTAGTTTTGACGAGTTGTTCGAAAGTATTAGGTACACTATTAAGATATTCTTCTATGTAATCAATTCTTGTTTCGTTTTTTGGTCTTGTAGTGGATGATGCTCTTCGCAGGTTTGGTACACAAGAACAAGCACTAAATCATTTACTTGGACAACCCAATGCAAATGCAGCAGTAGCCGGTGCAAACCCTTCGGCTCCATCACTAAACATCTCTGGTTTGGATGCTGGGCAAGGCTTAGAAACGAGTTTGGAAGAAGATGGTGGAGGTCCATCAACTAGAGAGGAAGTCAAGGATCGGGATGCAGAAATGGAGGATGAACTGACGGGGGAATTGCTGAAAGGAGATGCGTATTCAGATTATGACATTGATGTTACACAGGAAGGTGAAGCTATAAACGAGTATTTGGCTAAACTTGCTGGATGAGAAATTGATGACACTTTAGATTCATATTTATTAACTTTTGTTGAACTTCTCCCTTGGAAATACAACTAATTGTCTTCTTGGTTTGGTGGTTGGCTAAATTTAGTAGACATTTGACCCATTAAATTCTGAGGGGTATATTTATACATCAGTAGCACATATTATAACTTGTTCTTGATCTCTCTTCTTTCAAGGTCGTCGATACCAGCAAAACGTGTACTTGTTCCATTCTATTTTATTTGCACAACTTTCTTAAGCAAATGAAACACTGGCATAATCCCCAGAGAGTAAGAAATACATATATAAGAGAATTAAAAAAAAAGTTGCACGTAGTAATTTATTTAGTCTTCAAATTAAAACAAGATATGTAGTTCAAACTGAATTGTCTTCGTGAATTTTAACTCTAAAATTCCAATTTATAAGCAAACGGTTGGCAAGGGTGTTTGGCAGTAGGACTGAGCTCGAGGTGTAAAGAGAGTTTGGGCTGAGCTGTCATGAGATTGGCAGGCATGCCCAGCTTGGCCCTCAAAGCTGGTCGACGCCAGCTTCAAAATAGGGGTCCAACCTTCAAATGATTCATAAGTGGATGGCCAATGGGCTCAATTGTTTTTCAATTATCATAATTAATTTCTGAAGAAATAAACATTAGTAGTAGGTTAATCATATATTGGCTGTCTACATCCAGTACTAAAAAGTGTGGTAACTGTGACTTCGAATAAATACTATTTCCGGCCATCTTTAGTATTGACAAAGCTCCCTAAAAGATGTCTTACATTTTATGTAGCACGTTGTTCCGAATACAGAAGAGGTTGATACTCAGCATCAGCAGTATGCATTTCTATGTTTCCATCTTGAGATCTTTCTTCCTTGATCTCTGGTTCCTTCTCATCTTTTGGGAGAGCGTTACAGTGAATTGTGTGCGACATTGGCCTTTCTTCTTGGAATAATCTGGCATAAGAATACGACAATTTCATTATGGTTATACCTCATCAAAGCACCGTAGCATGTAAGGGAGAGAGAGAGAGACTTACGGGTGCTGGCAAAGCATTGGGCATTGGAATGTGAGTGCATACTTGCACGTTGATAACTCGGTTATTGAACTTATCATAGCTCTGGGCTCTGAGCAAACAAATCTCACCTGAAAATTAAAATTGAGAAGATACGATCATTACAATTATTAAGGTAGGGAAGATATATGTAAAGTGGAACACTTCACACCTCTGTTTCCCGAGGTTGATTTGTTAAATCACAGAGAGTTCCATTAGTAAACAGATGAGAATAATACCTGAAATGTCAAGATAATAAGATATAACTTTCAATTTCTATCCAACAGCTCTTCTCTATCAGTTTGTAAAGCACTAATTCTTTTCAATGCTATCTGTCTAACCCGTACAGCTAAAATTCATACCTTTGAGAGGCATCTTTTGAACGAGGATCTTTCAATGTTGATATGTCGGAAAGATTCTGATTGTTAGTTTCTGTAGCTTCAGCATCATAAACGCCCAATATAAATTCTTGAGCCAACTGCCAGATATTGCAGTTCCCGTTTCATTTATACCAGTATTAAAGTAGGAAAATGATGTTTACACAGATAAATTTTATACAGAAAGATTACAGACTCTCACATGGGCGGTGGACCCCATATGAATTAAATATTGTTAAAATAAATGGGCCCCACCTATTGTGTGTAATCTGTAGATTTTCTTTATATATTTTTTTCTGTACACTAAGCATCTCTCATTAAAGTATTACCAGTAAGGAAGAGATACATGACCAGTCTTAGAATCTCCAGGCATATAAATTTCTGGGTAATTTCTTGATGTAACAAATCAAATAAGCAGAATAAATTGCCCACTGTGGTTCAGATCATAAGATTTTATGAATATTATTCCCGGATCACAGTTAGTACTGTGATAATATTTATAAGAATTTCTATATTGATAACATACAGCAGGCATAGTATTCAGGAAAACTTAAGCAGCAAGGATAAATCCAACTAAAGCATGTCCCATATAGCATTCTATACTCTTTTTAAGTCTAGGAAATGCTACCTTATCATCCTCGAAATGCAGCTGTCGCACCTTATTCTGATAACAAAATTCATATGACCACCATCCTTCTTGCTGCATTACATTTTCTTGGCAAGGTAAGCATATTTATTGCAACATCATAAAAAAGCCAATATAAAGTTAAAAATAAAGAATAACAGAATTTCACGAGGATATCAACAAGACAACTTATATATCAGTAGTTCCCAAAAAAATAAGGAAATTTCTAGGTGGTCGGGCTTCTTTCAATGTTTTCCCTGTCTCTTTATCTTGGTGGTTGAGAATCATTACCCTTATAAAGCAGCGACCTTTAAGAACTTCAAGTAGCTCATCTGGAGTCTTTAATTTGAAATGTTCCTCAGATTCTACAATCATACTGCTAATATTCTGTTCAGCAACTAGCATTCTGCTCTTGGATTTCTCCACTTTAGGCAAAAAACAGCGAAACTTTTCTCCTTTTTTGTTGGGCATAACCACAGACTCCTGATCATCATCCTGCAAAATAGAAAATCACGCACATGTCAATTTTATCTTCACAAATAGAAACAGTTAAAATACCTAAGACCCAAGCTCCACAGATGCTATGCAGGAACTTTACCCTTCCCTCCAAAAGCAATCCAGTCAAGATTCTCTACAGTTTACAAATGGGCAAGGAGATTATTAAAGATGTTATTTACGTATTGCTTGAATCTGATAAGTGGAGACTACTTATGGAATGCTTGGTATGTTGGATGGGATACTGGAGATGATTAAGGAAGAAAAATAGTTAAAATCATGTCCCTTGTCCCATGTGGTCCTATGCACTACTGAATATCAAACATGTCCTTAAGGACACAAATACATGCCCAAAATAGCCAGGGATGTTCCTACCCACATTTACAAAACTACAATGCAGCTCTATATATTAGAAAAATGCTTTGCTCGGGTAGGTTCATTTCTAGTTAAAGCCCACTTTGATCTTCTTGTTTCTTTAGATTAAATGCACCAAAACGGTTGATTTAGTAGAGCTCATAGAGTCCATCAAGATATAAGGATTTAGATAGAGAATTTCAATGCATCTCCAAGATCCCCCAGTATTTAATTTAATAAATAAAACAGTGAATTTCCTATCTCACACACACACAAAAACACAATAACCATTGAACGATGCCATAATGTTGCACAACAAATATCAGTTGACATATTTTAAGGTTGGAGGCTTTTTCTGGGGTCAGGCAGTGATATAGAGTGAATATCAGAAGGCAAGAATATCAAGTTTCAAGGAAAATTGTGGAAGAGACTGATTAATAAATTAGGTTGGGGCAGAGCTTAGACCGAGTTGAGGTAGTGAAGATGACTGTTCACCGAGTTTGGCATAGGTTTTCACCAAGAAGATTTATTGAAGATGGGATTGCTTCCGAGGTGATAACAACTTGTTTGTGGGAGTGGGAGTGGGAGTGGGAGTGGGAGAGGGGCACACAGGAATGTGAGAGGGAGAGTATGAACTCGATGGTCCCTTTGCATATTACTATGTTACTCAAATAATAAATTTTGAAACAAGTAGAATTGAAATGAAAGGATTTCAAATCCTTCATCAGTTCCAAATCCACCAATACAAAAACAATTTATAATTGCCTTTACTTTTTCTAAACACAAAATCACGAAATGTGCATAAGAAAAACAGGCATTCTCAAGCATATATGTCCTATCAGGAGCACCAAAAGGCCAAATATAGCAACAATATTACAACAAACCAAACCAAAGTAGTCATTCTCTTAATTTATCCTCAACTAGTACTAACTCTACTTGTTGGCATTGTACTCTCATTTCTATCTTATCCTTCTTAATATGCAGACACTTCCATCTTAGCATCGTCATTTCCTTTAAATTATTCAACATAGTAACCAAAAGTTAAGAAATAGCAGCCATGTCTTCTCTTAAAAAAACAATGAATGTCTCCTATGAGAATTACAAAGTTTTCATTAAGACAAGGTAGAATGTTCAAAAGGTGCACTATGTCTCGAATATATTCTTGAAGTAACTTTTGGAGATGGGATGATTACAAACTAAATTGACCTGATCCTTAACAGTTCCCATTTCTCCATAGAAGATTAACATACAGTGTACTAAAATGGGGCAAAATGTCCACAAGTATATTGCAAGGTCTCAAAAGAGAAGATTGTGCTTATTTTCTCTTTGTTTGATCCCTTCAAGAAATAATTAAATATAAGGATTTGAAACATGACAATATTGCTGTAATACGATAATTAGCAACTCGCTCAGGATTGTTTATTCAAGTTCTTAAATCTGTGTTTGATACCTCCCACGTGTGTATGGCCAAGTTCAGAAGGGACTCCGTTAAATTTCAAAGTTAAAAATGTTAGCGGATTTTACTTTCTAAACCCCCTTTAGAATCATTAAATGTAACAATTCGAAAGACGAGAATCACTGTGATAATTAGCTAATTCCTCCATACTCTTTTATATGCTAAACACATAGTCAATATCTTTTTTGAAAGGTAATCAAATATTTTATTAATCAATGCATAATACACAGAAAGTGTATTATCAATTTAACTTAGAAAGTAACAACATGAAATTAGGCAGCACATCTATATATCTAGTAGCCGCAGCATTAAACCAAGTATACAATGTGATATAAAACAATTCCCTAATCTGTTCTGTTGTCCTTGTTTGGTCTTCAAAACAGCGACTGTTTCTTTCTCTCCACGCACACCATATTCAATATCTACCACAAAGTAAGAGTTCATAAAACTGATAACATAGACGAGAGAATCATAATCCATAACTAGCGTATTAACTGGCTTCCAGAAAAACAGACACAAAACCAGATGTAAGTTGCATAAGTCCAACTGTCCAGATGCTTTAATTAATCTTGAATGTTGAGATTCCATCTATTCCAATTAGCACAAAGTGTACGAGCAACCAAACAGAATATGCTACAATTAATATATCACATACAGGATAGAAGGGTGAGTCTTGCGAATGGAATTCAATTTTGAACTTCGGTTCTCTGGAGCTCGGGCCAAAAGTCCCCCCTAAAATGAAAAGCAAGATGTCATAAACAAGAGTATAAGCTCAAAGAATGGTGAACCAAGAACTTAAAGGCAAACTTTTTAACTACAACAAATGTGCTGAAGACCAAGTCAATATGAATAACAATGCCTCATTCCCACAATGTAATGAAGACTCTAAGAACGAAAATTAACAGGAACATCAATTTGCCCGTGTCACATTTATATTCCATTAGTAACTAGTACAATATGAGCATCTGGATAACAAATTATTCGCCCAAGTTATAAGAAACCCCAAGATCATGTTTGGGAATTATTTATAAATGGTTTAAATTAAAAATAGATGGAAATGAGTGATGGATAAGTGAGTAATACTTGTTTGGTTCCTAACAATGTGAGGAAAAAAGGTCTTGAGTGTTTATACAAACTGTATAAACATGAGCCAGCCTAAATGATTTCTTAAGCTGAAATATATATAAGACCAGTCCTAAAATAGTTACCATTAACTCAGACATGAATAACTTGATCTTAACTAATAAATACCTAGTCATGATCAATAACATTACTTCTTTTTCTTTGTTCTTGATCAATGCCTATATATTCTATCGAAAATATTTCATTATCTGAGTAACAATTTTATGCTCTACTGCATTGAACAGAGAATTCCATCACTCCCTATTATGTTACCAAACCTTCACCCTTGAATCGAAAATTGTTTCCTTCAATGAACTCAACTGTTCCATTTGGACAATATATTAATTCGTCATAACATTTTGCAGTCTCCACTGTACAAGAATCCAGATGAAACTAGCAGAAATCAAAATATGAGTCAAGCTTGAATTTTTACACAACTAGCACTTCCACATTTCAACTAATCCCTTAATCCAATGCCCTATAATATAAATACTACAAATTTCTCGAGTGTAGACAAATTTGAGTTGAATGAAACGCAAAAAGTGATAATATACCTGTATGAACCGGGATGATCTGATCGGAAATGACAACATCGTACCAGAGGTCAATGGCAAAAAGTAGGGCCCACCACTGCCATGTTAGTCTCATCTTGGTTTTCTTTTCTTCTTTTATGAATTCAAAGACTTGTAAACCCTAAATTTGAACAAGATGGAAGATCATTCAGCAATGGTGTGCTATGCAGAGAAAATAATAAGCTGTATGCGACCCTGGGTCTTAACGCCAATGGACCAGTGAAAATTTGCCACTTCAGAATAATATTGGGACGAAATTAGTGAAAGAAAATGAAAGATTCTTTTTAAATTAGAGAAAATTTTCTATTTCTCATTGCTGGCCAATGTTCGGCACAAATTATAAAATGCTTAGAAGGGACTTACAGATAATACTCACTTATTCATCGCTCATTTCTATCTGTTCGTTTTCAATTATCAAAACATTTGATTACAATTGAAATGATTTTATAGAGTTAAAATAATAATAGAAATGTAAGTAGACAAGGAAAAAATAGGAGAGAAAGTAAAGAAAATACATCATCTAGACCTTGTCGAGCTGGATTAGTAAGAGAAGGTTATGATCGAGTAGAAAGTTAAAGATAATAAAAATACTCACATAACTCGCCCTCACGGTGATTTGTTCTAATAGAGTGAGATTCCCCAATTAGATAGCTTATCGAGATCATGGAGAGACAGAATTACGGAAAAAATCTTGCAAATAGGTCAGGCCTCTGACCTTATAGTTATTTATATAACTATAATCTAAATCGTATTTACGAAAATAAAATATTATAATGTTAAAGAATTAATTACTTAATGGAAAAACGAGGTTGGGAAGGCCAATGCCCTTTGTACAGATGTGAACCCCTACATATGTCTCACATGAAGTGGGTCCCGACCCACCTCAATAAAAAAGTAACATAATACCCCACCCACCTGTACACCAAGCTTCACTCAGGTTGGGAATGGAGTTCCCCGCACTACGTGGGGATTGGGGAGGGAACATGGCATTAAAATCCTCAACATGAAGGAAAAGGTGAGTCAAAAAAGGAATTAAAATTCGATTGGATTAGACATTTTTACACCAAAAAAATAGTAGAATAACATAAAGCCTCTGTTTGACAAACTGTGATTTTAATCTAAATTTTTATTAAAATTAATGTCGATAAGTAATTTTAATGACATATTTCGTGGACCCATAACTTTATTAATCATACATTTCATAGATTTTTATTAAAATTTACTAAAAATCTGATTTTATTCTCCATTGAAAATGGCTAAGGGCGTGTTTGATTGGATAGATTTTCTAGGGATTTTCCCACAAAAGAGTTGTTTGATGGTAAATTTTTGCCAGGTTCTGTCCAACTTTTATTTTTTTAACTAATTGTAAAAAAAAATTCACTTTAATAGACAATTTTCATGTAAAACGGAGTCAAACGAACACTAAATTTTGATGGAAAAATAGTTTTCGAGCAATTTTTTTTTTTTTTTAAACTTTTTGACAATGTTAACAATACCAATCAAACACACTTAAATACAATTTCCAACAAAACAATTTTTAGGAAAATCTTTTCCCTGTAAAACATTTTCTTTCTACTCATTTTCCACCCTTGCAATCAAATGGATCTTAAATATGAGTTCTTTTAATTAATAGGAATTATCGTAAATTTAGTCACCTCATTTGACAGAACTTTTACTTCTTATAGAACAACTTTTTGAGGAAGACATCTTAAGCCATATTTTTCTAAAATTTCTTATATATAGACAATGCGTTTTTAAGAAATTATTTAAACAAATTTAAAAACAGCTTCTTAGGGTCCATTTGACAATTTTTTTTATAAGTCGAATTGAACATATTTAAGTAATTTTCTAAATGTACTTTATCCGACTAGAAAAAATTATAGATAAGCTAACCTAAAATATTTTCCTTAAAACGCTCTGCTGGAAGAAACAAAAGTCCGGCAAGTCCAATCGCAGACGCATTTTTGACTTTTCGAGAGTCCGATAAAGGGTTGCTTAATTTACGTACAATATCACTTATCGCTAATGTTGCTTAATACATCATTTCTAAATATCTTATCCTCCTTTAAATTAAGAAAAAGAATTTGTTCGTGTCAATGCAAGAACAGTACAACACAGCCAAAAATTAAAGCACCCTATTTTTATTTTTCTTTTCACCTCTTCTTAAAAAGTCATTTGACTAAGCTAAGTAATTGACCAAAATGGTTTCCAAAAATATGAATCATGAAAAAAAAAAAATCAATATAAACAGCAACAGAGAAGTAATGAAAAATTGTACCAGAATAAAGAAGCTATTAATTGAATTACATAAGCTAAACTTCGGAAAGAGGGTCGTCGAAAAAAAAAAGGGGGGAGGACGACATTTTTCCAAGCCTATAGCACAATATTATCACGATGCTGTTGCAGAACGGGAAGCATTTCGCCCTAAACCGATACCCAGACCTAAAGGAGCAGAATCAGTTTTTCTACTGTGATTATGGCTATGGCTACAATGAGAAGAATGAACATGCTCATGATGTGCATTTTTGTTGACATTCATGTCGATTGCTACATGGCCATTTCCATTTGTTTGATGAGCATGGTTGATACCATTCAACAGGTTCGTATTCGGAGCCATTTGCAACATCGAAGTCCCTTCAGAATGACTCGATTCTTCATTGTACTCCACGTCTTCATTGTATCCATTTATCAAGAAATCTGAACAGTTTTTCTTGCAGCCATGATCATATGGGTTTCTGAATCGACCCCCAGCTCCTCTGAGATAATTGTAACGCATTGAATTTGCCATTTCGTTTGTAGTAATGTTGCGAGCAATCTGTAAAGAGAAGGGGGGGGGGGGGGGGGG
>CAIGRH010164413.1:0-10589 GCA_903798295.1 Fraxinus nigra | reverse complement strand
GAAACATCTAAACCTTTTTTTTTTATTTCATTAAGTTCCGTATATTTTTTTTATCGTGAATGTCATGAGAATAGCCTCCGAAACTCGATTTCTTATGGCGTGAGTTTATTCGATTTTTTTTTAAAATTTCAGTACATCATAACATCATTTTCTAGCTCCGCCCCTGGTTTTGAATCCCTTCTCAACTAATTTATTGTGGAATTTTTTAGTTGGACAATTTTTACAAAAATTAACAAAAAAGAGAGGAGATTCGAACCTGTGACTTCTTGGTGGAATTATTNAAAAAAATACAAAGATTTAGTGGAATATCTTAATGTGAAACATCTAAACCTTTTTTTTTTATTTCATTAAGTTCCGTATATTTTTTTTATCGTGAATGTCATGAGAATAGCCTCCGAAACTCGATTTCTTATGGCGTGAGTTTATTCGATTTTTTTTTAAAATTTCAGTACATCATAACATCATTTTCTAGCTCCGCCCCTGGTTTTGAATCCCTTCTCAACTAATTTATTGTGGAATTTTTTAGTTGGACAATTTTTACAAAAATTAACGCAAAAGAGAGGAGATTCGAAGTTATGACCTCCTATTGGAATTATTGAAGCTTGACCATTATGATACTTAATGAACTTTGACACTAAACTTATCAGAATAATATATGTTAAATTTCAGTTGTTTTAATGCAATTGTAAAAATTCTAACCCGTGTTGTTCATTTGTCAAATTCAAACCTATGACCTTCTGTAGGATTATTGAAGACCTGACCATTATGACACTTATTGAAATTTGACACTAAACTTACCAGAATAATATATATTAAATTTTATCGGTTTTAAAACAATTTTAAAAACTCAAGCCTGTGCTCTTCCTTTCAATTATACAAAACTCGGTCACAATATCATTTAGTAAATATTGTTAATTTGTACAACATAATTATATACGTTTAATTTGAACAAAATAATTATTTTATTTAAATTTTAGACTTTGTTTGGTTTCCCTTTTTTAAAAAAATACATTTTCTTTTCAACCACACATTTTTCAATAAAATAATATTACATTCAAATTCTAAATTTTTCTTTATTTTTAACTAAACATTCTCCATCAAATCACTATTCCAAAACACATTTTTTTTGTGCAAAAAAGAGGACATCAAACGGGGCTCTTATTATTTCAATGTTGTCCAAGGTCGTCTATGCTGACTCAAAATAGTGGATCCGCCCCTGGTCGAACCTATGGATGATTCACACCTTATCATTCTAAAGAAGAGTCAATATGTTTTGTACTTCTAATAATAAGTTTAAAGAAGAGTCGATACGTTTTATACTTCAAGTGGTGCAAACACAAATACACCTAGTTTCCTTAGGGTCCATTTGACAGATTTTTTAAATGGTCAAAAATTGCTTTCGAGACTAAGAAATTATTTTTGTACATGTTTGAATAATTTTCTAGCAGTAATTTGTCGGCTTAGAAGAGTTTTCACAAGAAACTAACTTAAAGTGCCATCATTAGAAAATTCTTCAACAAAAAATAAAAGCAAAAACAAAACCTACCAATCATGTCCTTATTATACTAGAAAACAAATGTAAGCACATGGTTTAAGGATCATGCGGTGGGGTTAGTTGTCTATTAAAAGGCCAAGATACCAAGGAATAATTCAGTGCCAGCTTTATATTATATTATAATATCCATATATTAGGCACTATGTTTTCTTGATATTATAAAAATATAGACTTCATAGATTATAAGTAAAGATTGTACGAATGTGGATGGGAAATTTTGCATTTTATATGGCATGCCAATACTCTTTTGATGAGGTAATCCTCGAATAATGAATGGATGTGATCTGTTTGCATATTTAAAACATCAAGAATCGTGCCGATGTAAGCGGGTGCACATTTTCGACAATCTCTCGTAATACTAGAAAATTCTATTTAAATTACGTCTTTGATATGCTTTCTTACTTGTAGATTGGATTATTTTTTTCCATCAAAAGTCGACAACTTAAATTTTTGCTTTCTAATATGTTACCTTAAAGTTTAAACTGAACATGACAACTTATATATCATTCTCCGTCCATTTTCGAATATCATCATTAGATGAAATTCTCATATAGCAATGATGATTCCTATAGCTTTCAAAGTTATGATGGGAGAAGACTTGTGAATTGCGTCGAGATGTTCTAATCTACAATCAACGCTCGAGACAAATTAAAAGTTGTGTCTCATTCTTAGCATTGAATATGTTGTCCACAATGATGGCATTAATGACAATAATATACGATGGCCTAATCAACTTGGAAGTGCAAGACAAGCACCAGAAGCAAGATTAGATCATCATCATCGACTTATGACTAAAGCCAGGATAAACACTAGTAAAATACATAATTCATAATGGAAAAAATCGCGGGCGAGACTTCGACCTGAGCGAAATATAGCAAATAAGTCGTCACCTATTTTTAGTTCCACGTACACTTATATTTTTTTATTGCTAAGGTGGACATTTTACATCTATTTGACTATTAAAATATCACGTGATGATTACATATTTGATTTTTCAAGAGGTAAACTTGTTTTATAGACGGAAACGGAACGAGTCCATTGAGAACTATGTGCTACAAAAATGAAAGGTCAAAAATCCACAAGCAAATGAAGAAAAGGTTGAGGAATTAGTTGAAATTTCACTTAAATTTTTTTTTATCAATAGTGAACAAATACAAATCAAAATTTACTCATTCTACAAGAACACCATGTACCAATTTCCATCTCAAAAGTAAAAATCTCACCTCAAAATCTTAGCAACATGATAATTCTGTAGGCTGAATGTTCAGAGAAGGGTACGGAAACATTTAGTCTTTGTTTGATCCACATTCTTTCAAAACTCATCATATTCTTCAATAAAATAATAGTTTCCATCACATCCAAAAAAATTCTTTATTTTTTAACCACATATTTTCCATCACATCACTATTTAAAATACATTATACCCTCAATAATATGCATCAAACACCCCCTCATTCGAACATTCAAGATTATCGTTAGCCTAAATAATGAGCAAATGACTTGAATGCCACGCTCACTTGAGTGAAATCATACGAATATTGGCACAGAACATGTACTCCAGGTAAACTAAAGAAACAGAAAACCTTGTAGGTAAATATGCCGAAAATTGTCAAGAAAACATGCAGTTATGCAGTCCATGGATCTATGTCACTATCTCAAACTTCTTGAAGACATTAAATCTCATTGTTATTTCCAGCATAATTCATCCATAGCTGCATGATCAAGAATTAGCCAATTCTTGCTTCATTCTTCAGGTACCTCCATCTTCTTTGATATACCAATGGACTCGGTTGAGGCAAACCACCGATTTCCCATGTTATAATAGATCAGAGCTACGATTTTGATCCTAGCTCAGAAGGAATGTAGCTATATGCTTGAAAAGAGTGAGTTGGGCGTTGTTCTCAAGGAGAAGGGCACGAGGAAAAATGTTATTGTCTCGCCCAGGATGAGAGATGTCTTTCTACAAGATCATGAGTCGTGGGTCTCTTTATAACTTCCTATTTCGTGGTGTGCAATTTCATGGACTGCAGGTAGTGGCTATGATCAGTTCGGTAGTATTTTTGGAGGAGCCGTGTGGATCTCCAAACTTAACGATATCTAGATTGCTTATTTTCAACACCTATTGTAACACCAGAAGCCCCATATAGACACGACAGAATGCTACTTACAACTTGTTTACTCTTGCGGTAAAACATGGACTTGGACTGATTGACGCCGGAATTGAAGACTCGTTTTATATACACAGATCAAGAACACATGAAGGACACAAGCATTTAAGTAGTTCATAGTAAGAAGCCTAATAAAGATCCACCTATCAAGAACAGCTAACATCACATAATTGATAGGAATAATTGTTAATCCAAACAGAGATTTTCACAAATTGAGGAGAAAATGCAGCATTTCCAGGAAAAGTCAGGATTTACCCAAGTTCAATCATCCCCGGTTGGAAACAGGGTGAGGACTTTCCTCCCATTTCCAGGCCTGGGCGACTCCAAATCCTCGACATACAATGGTGGTGCCACTGAACCATTACTAACATGAACTGGCGCACCCATTCTCTGCACCTGCTGCTGTGATTGCCTTATAAAGGGATGGTCAAATTGCCCGTTTGGCGGTGAGGTCCCAAAATGCCTAAACTGCTGCTGCAGCTGCTGATGGTGGTGCGGCCTTGGCCCTTGCCCCGGCCCCGGACCAACCACGGCCGCCATCTGATGCTGCTGCTGCATTGCGGCCACAGGCATAAAGGGCAAAAAATGGTCGGGATTTGGCCTGCCTGGATGCAAAAAATGTGCCGGCACAGGCGAGCTTGCGAACAAATGGTCTGTAGGATCCACACTAACACTACTCCCACCAACACCACCACTCCCATTACTGGAAATTCCCTGCATCCGCTTCAGATAAAGCCTGTATTTCTGCAAATGGCTAGCAACATTCTCTCTTGTAAGTCCATCCACACTCATCAGCTGCATTATAGTCTTGGGCACAGCATTCTTGATCCCCAAATGAGCCACAGCATCCACAAATCTCTTATGCAGCTGAGGAGTCCAAACAAGCCGTGGCCGCTTCAGGGTCCGAGCCGGCTCGTCCGACCCCACACCACCTCCGGCCCCGGCTACTCCACCATCATCACCACCCCCTCCCGACCCAACCAACTCAACCGAGTCGAATTCCGCGGAAGAGTTAGGTTGAGAAGACTGCGCGGTGGTCTGTGGCGGAGGCGGAGTGCTCTGATGATTGTGATTTGGTGGTGGGTTTCGAATATCAAAAGCCAGTGCTAAATCAGGGGTTATTAGGGTTTGGGATAAAGGCATCAACTCTTCTGGTGATGGCAATTCCTTTTCCCATTTCGCAAACCAATTCGAATCCTCCTCCCTCATCTTACACTCAGAATTTTCTTGAATAGGCAGTTTATTGGGAATCAATCACTGTATGGGTTGATTTTATTTTTCAAGATTTTGCCAAGAAACATACCAAAATTCAAAGTGGGAAGCAAAACTGTAAATTTGAGTGAATTCGCAGAGAATTTTTTTAAGAAAAATTTCTTCTTTCTCCCTCTTATCAAGAAAGATACAAGAACTGATTCATTCGTAGACAGAGAGAAGACGAGAAAATTCTTCTGTGTGAGAGACTGGGTTAGTGTATGGAGGAAGAAGGGGTGGGGTGGGTGATCGAGGTGGATCTTGTTTAGCTTTTAGTATGTCTACTATTTGTTGATTCCCTGTGATTTTTGTGGGTAAAGGTTGCATTTTTTCTTGAGAGTGAGTGTCCACTGCTAAAAAGATTTATACATACAAAAGCTGTACATATATCGTACGTACATAATCCAGATAAATGTCTTAAAGCGTGGACGACACGCTTGACTCCAATTGGATAAACATGGTTGCATTTTGACATGGCGCGTGTAATACGGCAGAGAAAGTGGGGAAGAAGTACGGCACGGCAGTAATATAGATGAGGTTTTGTATTATACGGAGAATGAAATTTGTGATTAGGGAAAATAAATTAAATCAAAAAGGAGAAAAAAAAAAAAATGGAAAGTGTGAAGAAATTGCAAAGTTAGGTCACTTTGTGGGGAATCCTCTTTAACACTTGAGAAGGGAATCTATCAAATGAGTTCTATGGGAGTGTTTGTGGAGTAATTTAAGTTCACTCTTAGTGGGTTAAACTCGACTTCGACATTGACATTCATGTTTTGGAGAATATAATTTTTGAAATAGTGATTGATGAGAAAATGTGTGGTGGAAAGTTATGACAAACTTTAAATTTGTGTGTATATTATTTTATGGGGAGAATGTGTGGTTGAAATGAATAAAGAAAATAAAAATAAAAATAAAAATAAAAATAAAAATGAGAATGAGTGCCAAACAGGGGTTGAGTCCATGTTTAGCCACTTCTCAGTAGAAATTAAAATTAAAATTTAAATCAAAGTTAATAATTAATTTTAATCACACGTTTTATATTACTTACAAATTTTCAATCACATATTTGATTAACTTTTATCAAAATCTATTAAAAATCTGATTTTAATTCCCACAAAACAATGACTTAATTTTTCTAAAAATCATATAAAGTTAATGTAATTTGTGGTTGAAAAGTTGATGAAAATTGTGGATCTCATAAAATATTTAATTAAAAATAATTGTTAATTTTGATCTAAATTTTTATCAACTTTTCTAAATAAACCAAATTTATGTAGATAGGTCCTACAACTAGGAGGGAATTTTTGGGTGCTCAATGTGAGTAGTGGGGTGTTTATGCAAATGATAGGATATTAGTGTTGACTTTCATTGCAAGATTCCTTGTTTTAATTGTGATTAGAAAGTTAAAGTTTGATGCTAATTTGATTAAATGACTTGTGCAAATCAAAATCCAACAAAATAGCAAGGAGTTAAATGGTTTTAAAAATAAGCTAAAACTTAAGGTTAGAAAAATAATTATAATAATTGACATTGATTATTTCAACATGGTAAAACATCCAAGTGCTTGCTTGGCTAAGCTTTTAAGTTCTTATAATATGTGGTGAAAATAATCTTAAAGGATGTGTAGATAAAATAGAGATTGATCAGCTTATAAGAGCAATTATAAACTTTGCCAAACATGCACTAATGGGGAAAAGAAATTATTTTTAAGAATCAATAAATACTTTTTCAAAAAAAAATCTCTTATTGTTTGGGTTTATTAATCATTTTAAGAATTCACACACAAAAAAAAAAAAACCCAACCAAATTGTATAAAAAAATTATTTGATAGCCATTATTACATGAATTTTCACACTTAATTAATTAAATATTCAAATAGACATCCTACCAAATTAAGCATCTAAAGTAAATTATTTGAGATATCAATCTCAATAACTTGTATGAACACTCGTGGCATGTACTAAATTGAGTTATATAAGATTAAGGTCTTGTTTGTCATCCTTTAAAAAGTTAATTTGGTTGTTACAATATCATTTCTCCACTACAGATTTACACAATAAAATATTCTATAAAGTTTCCTTATATTTTAACCACACATTCTCTAAAAAATACTATTCCATAAACTCATTATTCTCAAATAAATCATATCAAACATGCACTAAGATATAAGTTGAAATATTATTCGCTACTATGTACTATTCAATATTATGTATCACATTATCTCACGTTTGAGTTGAAACTTTTCCCGGAAACTTCAAGAGAATTGAGATGAAAGGTGGAAATGTATGACAACTGCGTGCTACTATTCGCGGTTGAAGTCAAGAGACGAAGCAACGACATAGGTGAAATACAGGAGAAACATGTATTCTAAGTTGCAAATATCAAGTATTTTCTAACAATTTTAACTTTGAAAATTCTGAGAAAATGTTAGTATCAACGAGAGAAAGAAACATCGAATAAAAGTTTCGAACGCCCTAAGAACTTTACGATGCAGCCAATAGAGACTGGGCTGGTGGCAGCAACGCGACAGCCCCTCTCTCAGGACTCGAGTATTTCTTGTAGATCACCTTCAGTTTGTGATCTGCAGCCATCGAATGGAAGCTAACCAGTAGCTTAGCGCACTCCCTGCTCGAAAAATTGATACGAATACATATTATTATTATTATCTACTCACAAAACTTAAAGATAGGTGATAATTAGAATTGAAAATAAGCAAGAAAATGAACTTACATAAGTTGTGGCTCTGAGAAACCTGTGTGGATTTTAAGCGTCTCGGTCCATACAGGCACCTTATTTAGGGTGCATCTTGCAGCATAGACTGCCGAGGCAGCAATCTTGGATGGACAATGCATAACAGTGGCATAATTCATCATTCCAAGCTCGGCTAGAAAATAGACCATGTTCTCCACCTTATATGGTTCATAGCCGAGTCGAGATATACTTGCACCAGAATCAGGTAAAGAAGCTTTTATGAACCGTACAAGGAACATATACGGCGTGGGTACTGTTAAGTTCCACTCCAATTCTCCGAGTATGCGTTTCTCCATACGCAAGACCTGTTCATTGGTATAGGCTCTGTCTGATATGCACACTAAGTCATTGACCTGCAAAAGTGTAGTCTTTAGTTTCAAATGTTCATAGAGAAGATCAGTGTACGGTCGAAGGAACTTTAGTAAACCACCTCAGGGGCCCAAATTTCTTCGTATTTAGAGGCAATAAGCATTGAGCTTATGCCTAACAACTGAAGTTCCCTCCTTGATGTTGTCTTTACAGCGAGATAGCGATCAACAATGTTGATAGTCAAATAGAGAGTCTCTGGTGAAAGCTCGAATTTGTGGTGGACTTGAATCAACCAATCAACCAAAATTGCTCTCATCTTCTCGTTTATCTCAGGTTGTGAATCCATGTAGTCATGAGCCCGACTTTCATTCTGCAAAGCCCGGTATTTATTAAGATCACAACTAAATTAAAATCGACCATGGAGAGTCGGGGGGCTTTATTATTATACCTCAACTAGCTTATAGAACTCGTATATTTCTTCGACATATTCCACAACAGCCAGATCATTATTCACATCTGCTGCATCAATATCAACTATCTGCGCAAAAGCAACCTGTAAAAATGAAATCAGCTATTAGAGATCAGAGCGAAGTCAAAAAAAAAAGAAATACCAATTCTTAAAGAATCGTACAAATCAAAAATCGACCTTGCTTCTAGCAGTGAGAGTTGATGTAAGAGTTGGAGCTTTCTTCTTCAGTGACTGTTGTTCAATCTTTTCCTTGCTTACTACAGGCTTCTCCTTCTTAACTTCTTCCGTATCAGAACTAATATCGATTACCTCCTCAGGTTTTGGTTTTGGTTTCGTAATAGCTTTTTTCTGGCCTGGTTTTTTCACCACTGGTTTTGGCATTGCTCCATCTACCACAATGCCTCCATTTGCATTGACTGCAATGGAATTCTTCTGTAATTCAAAGATACAATTAGTGGACTCCAAATATGAATAATAAAAGCAAGGACATGATTTCTAAACGTGAAAACCTTGTTGTTTTCAGCTGCTGCAGCTTGAGCATTTGCCAGCAATTGTGCACAAAAACTCCTGAAATAGTGTGATACAATAGAACTTTTTTTAACTACAATTTTTCTTTAATACCCTGAAGTAGTGTCAAATGAAATGAAAGAGAGAGTTTTGAACCTTGTAACTGGGCGACAGATTTGAGGTAGTGGCTTGCCATCAATATTGGGAATCGTAGCCTGATTCCCAATGTCGCCAAGTGCTCGACGATTTTTCCTTTCTGCCTCCAAGTTCTTCTGCTTCTTGACACCCCCAGGGACTGCTACTACGTCTGTAAATTCCAAACCAAACGAAACCCTCTCATCAGGAAGCAAGAACAAGATTAGACTTGTTTAAAAAAATGATAAGAATCATTCCAAAACTTCAAATTTCATATAATTTGAAGTAATAACCAATGAAGAAACCATTGATGCATAAATTTCAACTTTTCTTTTCACATTTTGTTTAAAGGTATGATCAAAATAGCAAGACATCAAACATTCAAAACTGAAAAATACGTTCATAACCTGAAACTAAAATTAAAATTTAATCAAGGAAATTACCAAATCATAACATTTTAAATTTAGCCCATATTTGATTCTCATTCTCATTTTTATTAGCATTCTTCTACTCATTTTCAACCACACATTCTTCAATAAAATAATATTTTTCATCACATCAATAACTTTTCTTCTTTTTCAACCACACATTTCTGTCATATCACTATTTAAAATACATTCTTTCCCAATAATCTCCATCACTATTTAGTCAAGAAAAGCCAAAAACTGCATTCAACACTGATCGAAATATCTGATTATAGAAATGTCTGATTATCTATCAAAATCGACATAAAAAAACATCAAAATAATCAAAGATTCCAAGAACTGCATTTGAATCTTCATCGAAATATCAATAATCTTAACATCTTCATTGAACAACAGAAGAAGTAGACATTAATATCTTATACTCTTATTATATTAAAATCAACGAAAAACATCAAAATAATCAAGTTCATCCCTTCATCGAAATATCAGTATTCCTAAAATCTTCATTGAATATTAGAAGAAGCGGACAGTAATATCTTATTATATCAAAATCGACGAAAAAAAATCAGAAAAAATCAAGAAATACCAAGAAATGGATTCAACCCTTTATCGCATTATCAGTACCTTAATATTCATTGAATAATTGAAGAAGTAGACATTAAGGTCTTATTGCATCAAACGTCATCATTTCATACCTCTGTTTTGTTGTTGAACAATCTGCCTTGAATCCATTGCGAGGAAGAAACCTTAATAATTCTTAATCTCCCTCTTCTGGGCCTCTTTCTCTGAGTGTGGATCGCTCAGGGAAGTCTGGAAGAGTGAGAATAGACGCACATTTGAAGCTGCACAACAGGCGCTGCAGAGCCAACGGTCTTATTTTTTTTGAAATTATAGCCGTTGGATCAGTTGGAGATGCACCGGTGTTGATTAAGTTTCGCGCTTTCCGACCTCAAGGTCTATATTTTAACGGTTTTGCTATCGGTACATCAAGATATACATAAGGGTGTACACCCCTCTCA